>JAQFVV010014515.1:0-34364 GCA_028023455.1 Epiperipatus broadwayi
ATAATAATAATAATAATAATAATAATATTAATAATAATAATAATAATAATAATAATAATAATAATAATAAATAATAATAATAATAATAATAATAATAATAATAATAATAATAATAATAATAATAATAATAATAATAATAATAATAATAATAATAATAATAATAATAAATAATAATAATAATAATAATAATAATAATAATAATAATAATAATAATAATAATAATATAAAAAAAAAGTAAAAAAATGTATATACCATTTCCTCACATTTTTTGAAGTGGCTAAGCAAAAAAAAATTATTTTCTGGATACGCAGTTTATATCGGTGTATCCTATTAGTTATTCCCCAAATCAATTGGTTTTGTTGTTTGCTTTGAATGATTCTCTTTAATCTGTTCAGGTAGTTTTCTTTTGAATGTAAACGCAATTATAGTTTTGGTAATTATTTAAAATTTAATTACCTAAAATAAAAATTCGATTTTTACAGTTTTTTTTCTAATTTCACTACTTTAACTTTCTTTTTTTACTATTATACAATTTCCAGCTGTGCACAAAGTACTAGAAGTAAGAATCTGCTGCAGATTAATTACATATACAAGTGAGAAAAAGAATTTAAATTAAAGGGTTGGTCTTCTGCACATGCATATATAATCATTTATCAGAAAGTCTTCCAAATATTATCATCTCAACAACTTTTAGTGCGAGCTTACATCCTGGAAAAGCACTGATGTTGATAAACTTGTTTAGTTTCGTATTCATTCTAAATTTTTCAATGACACAGTTAAGTTTTTCCATAATCCTATGATATTTCAGTGAATTAGAGTTTCAAGCAGTGATACTGTATTTTTCTTCTTTACATTTTTTATTTGTGTTTATAGCTGGCATCGGTTTACTTTGCAGCTGATTTTTTGCAAAGTCGATCTGACCTTTTTTTAAATAATAGCTTAAATAGTTTCATCAATCGATGATGAAATATAATCAAATAACAATTATCTAGTTAAAAAAGAATACTTAATTTTATTGCATCGCATTTTTTTTCAACTCATTAAAATAATTGTTGTTCATTAACTTACAAATCTAAAAACAAATTTATAAACAAGATAACCCTATTACAAAGCAAAGTATGACTGAATTTATATATATATATATATATATATATATATATATATATATATATATATATATATATATATATATTCTACAATTCAACTTTTGTTGCAATAAATATGATTATAATTTATGCTTTAGAACCACAAAGTTTATTTCAGTCTTTGATACTGGGTTTTATATAATTAACAATGTTGTCAAATGATTGATTAATAATATTATTTGATCTTTATTTTCAAATAATTGTATACAGGAGAGTTACAAAATTTGCTTTCTTTAACTATATGATTTCATTTATATGTAATTCAAAGAAAAAAATGAACTTAGGTAGTTTCCCTGCCGGAATGCTTGCCATCCATTTTATTTTAAATTATCTATTTCCAGGAGTTTAGCAGCATCCAAGACATGGTATAAACAATATGGCTGACTCTACGTTATCATTCAATATTTACATTTGCGATTTTTTATTTATTAAACTGTTAAACCAAAAGTCCAATGGTTGTAATTATACACTTTTTAATGTAACTGCAGTAAAGAAAATAAATAATAAAATATGATTAAGCAAACAAACAATGTTTGAAGCCTTCTAGCCATCTTCCTTTCCAAACAGATAGATACATAGATGTTTACGCAAGCCACTGCCATTGCTTCTTCATTTGCACGCAAAGTGTAATATTAGCCCTTATCATATACTTTTCAGGTGGTACTATCCTGCAATTTTAAAAATATTCCACTGTATTTTATTCTGTCAATGAAAGATTTCAAATTTTAATAATATTACCAAAAATTATAAGGCAAAAGAGAAATGTTAAAAAAATCACATGTTAATTAATGAATGTCAACAAAAGTAATAAATTTAATTTTAACCACATGTTATCTGTTAATAGAATTTAGTAAAAAAATGTATTCAACTTTTTTAAAATTAACATTCACTTTAGAATAGATTTGTTAATATTTTTTAAAGTTAACAAGTTATACATGTTCGAGAAAAATACATGTAAAATATTTTCAGGACCGAAGTATTTGTTAGATTTTTTTTCAAAATTATTTTCTCCAACATATATATCTTTTTAACTTTAAAAAGTATTAACAAATGTATTGTAAATTGAATGGTAATTGTAAAAAAATTGAATACATATGTTAATAAATTATATTCACAACATAACTTCCAAATCTTAACGTGAGTCAATCTGATAATACGTGATTACAATTAACTTTATTTTTTTTGTTGAAAATTGTTAACACATGATGATTTTTTAAGATTTCTTTTTTACCTTAACATTTTTGGAAATGTCATTAATATTTTGTATCTTTTATCAACACAATAATATGCAGTAGAATATTTTCACAATTGCAGGATAGTAGTGCATGCCTGAAAAGTATGTGTAATATGGCTGATATTACACATTATGCCTTAATGAAGATACAATGCCTGTATTAAGTGTAAACGTGAACATGTTCTAAGTGCCAATCTTTTTGGAAAGGAACATAATTAGAAGGCTCTAAAACATCGTTTGTTTGTTTAACCATGTTTTAATTGTGTTTTGTTTTTTACTGCATTTACATTTTAAAAGTTTTTAATTACAATTCTTGGATTTTTTGTCTTTATAATTTTAATATATAAAAAATGTAAAATGGAATAAGATAACTTAGAGTCAGCCATAATGGGTGGCAAGCTTTCCAAAATACCAAAAAATTAATAGAGCAAACAAAAATATAAATAAATAAACAAAAAAAACATTAAAATTTTTAAATTTTACAAAATTTAGTAGCCATTTTTTATTTTTTAAGTGCCATATGCAAACATGCTTAAAAAAAGTAAAATTTGTAAATTAAATTTTACAATATGCTGGTAGCCATTTTTCCATCTCAAAGTGCTTTATATTATATATATAAAATTTCTTTGATTTATGTTAAAAAAACATAGATATTATTCTTTCTACATTTTTGTTTGTTATTCTTTTTAAGTATGATTTGCAGTATTTTTGTGTAATAAAATAATTTGTAAGAGTAATGCTAAAAGTTTTATATAAATGGAAAGATATTATTCTATTATATTTTTATATAAAATATATACTGAAAAATATAGATTGTTCAGAATGTATTTAATAGCAATGAAAGTCAAACATTTTACTATATACTTTATTTTTAAAATAAAAATATGGTAAGAGTTAGATTTTTTTTTTATTCTTATTGGTTTAGTAAATTCATAAGTGAATAACATAAAATAAATGATAAATGTCATCTAAATTTATTAGTAATAACTAAATTATTATTATTTTAAATTTTATTTATACTACAATATTAATTTAAATATGCATATTTTCCATATAAAAGTCTTTGTGTTATATATATATATATATATGTGTGTGTGTGTGTTGTGTGTGTGTGCTACTAGATGGAACTTTACCAATAGCTCATGATCAAGCTTAGTTTACATAAACACTATGTTTGTTAAAGCATGATTATAAATATACTCTGAGAAAGATTCATTGTTTAAAAACTCTGGCTAAGCAAGATAACAAATATTGATTTATAACAAAAATTATTATCATAACGGTTGTTAATTATCTACCCATTCTTGTATAATATGTTTTATTATATAAATGCAGATTGAAAGATATTATCTTGCTATTTAATAAACAACATATGTTTCATTATAATCAAGCCTTTATCAACAAAACTTGACGTATAATATATATATATATATATATATATATATATATATATATATATATATATATATATATATATATATATATATATATATATATATATATATTAAGAATAAGGGTGGCTGTAAAAAAGATATACCATTTGTGCCTCCACTGTATATGTGTTTTATCTATACTCATTTTTACTTTTTCATTTTAATCTTTAATGCACACATTACATTATGTGCTGTGAAACTAATTCATTTGATTATTTCTCCTCTCGATGAAAATTTACAAAAGAAATGAAACATACTTTTAACAATTAGTATTGTTTTTATCATTATAATTTCATGCTAACAATGAAGTTTATATAATTTATAATTTAGTCAACTCCTCTTTTAGAGAATTAATTGGCATCATAACAATTAACAAGAATGAATAGTCAAATGCAATTTTGAATTACATCAGAAAACAAATACAGAATACATCATGTAGAAATCAAGATGGCTACCTCACTTTAAATATTATATGTTCCCAAAACTCTAAATACAAGATACGAATAAAGTCTTTAAAAATTGAAGTATTGCTCATACGAAATTTCTGAAATTTAGAGGCTGATTCTAATAAATATATAGTTTTAGAGATCTCATAAAAATTAAGCCTTACTATTTTGAGCCTTAAAGACTGGTAAATGTTAAATATTGAAAATATGTTGGTATAATGTTAAGGATAGAAACATTCTATGTATGCATATGATATCATTGCAACCTTATACCATTGACCAAATCCTCATTTATCACCTATAACTGAAAGTATTACTACACAAACTCCAACAACCAAAAACATTTTCAAAAGTTTTGCTTTGGTTTTTTTTACCTTTTTTTTCAAAATGATCTCTTAAATGTTGTGATTTATTTTCGCAATAATTCTTATTTAATATTTTACTAATATAGGGCTCGTTTATTACTGTTTTTCCTTTTTCTGTGCAACAAAAAAATACTTTTTTCCACAAACAAATAACAACATCACAAAAAGATTGAAAATTTCATGTGTATTTACTTTATCAGAATCACTAATAAACCCAACCTAACTATGCTGATCTACTTTGTCCTAGAAATTTCAAAACAATTCTAGAATCTGTACAAATTATCAGAGACATTTATGTCAGTGTATGAACCATGATCATCTTCTACTGGTAAACAGATAAATAAGTAAGAAAGTTGTCTACTGACAATATCACTAACACAAATTTTTGACATCACTAATCAGCTCAGAAGATCCCTTCTGGAGATATTCAAAATATACCCCTTTTTCTGAATTTATAGAAATTTCAAAGGATTATCTGAATATTTGGAATTAAAATTCATATGATACAATGATCAGACATATTAAAATACATATCAACACATCACAATAATAAGTTTTCCAATACCCTAACAGTGTCTACACATACCAATTTTCTTCTCGTCCTTTCTCCAACTTATCAGCTTTAAAATTGTGGTATTATATATTATTTTAGCACCACTTCTAATCCTATACCATCGTGATATACATCTATGTTTCTTTCCCCAGACATATAATTTTTTTTTTTCTGTTTTAATTCTTTGAAATTTTGCATCACCTTTCTGATACATTTCTTTGATAAAGTGTTTATTTTCTTATTTCATTTTTTAGGATTTCAAATTATATCATTGCATTTCTTCCATGGCTTTGTTTAGTTTATATTAGTTTTGTTTCAGATTTCAAAATATTTCTTTGCATTTTTTTTTTTTGGGGGGGGGGGATTTTGCTCCATCACACTTACATCATTTTGACTATGTTTTTTTTACTCTGTATTTTTTTTTATAATTTTTTAAAGATTTTGCTATTTTCATTAAGTAGTTCTTTAATCAATGTATATGTGTACAATTTTAAATATCAAATGTGTCTGATATCTCCTGTATGACCTTATGCACCAAACAAAAATGAGTTTTATTATTTTAATTCTGGGTCGGTTGATGCTCCCAGCTCTTGCATTTCCATTCTTGACTGTTATTTTTATTTGCTGCACCACCTCTTTGATATTTATCTGGTCATATTAATTTATTTTGCTTTTAAATCTTTTTTTTTTTTGCTTTCTTTGTGTGTAATAATAAAAAATACTCTTCTTCTTGATTTGTTATTTATTCAATAATTATTGAATACATCAAATATTTAAATCCTTAAATGTAATTCATCTACCAATCTAGATATTTAATCAAAACTTCTCAATTTTTTTTCACTGAACTATTTTATAATACGCCTTCTTTTTTATCTTTCTACTGATATATCAATGTGTTTTATTTTACATTTCATTTCATTTTTAAATGAATATCAGTATTGCAACATGTTTCTTTTCATAATATAGAACAATATTCATACTCTGAGATATATACAAACTCAGGTTTTATTATTTTAGTTAGTTATTAAATGTAACTCTTAATACATTCTGACTTTATTGTATCATGTCCAAATTAGATACACAAATATATTATTGGCAACCAGAACTCAATCACCAAAGGGATGACATATTCAAACTACACAGTTGTTGTATAATTTGTAATAATGGTGTGGAATGTATTTATACAAAAATAATAACAATGCTAAACTTCAATTTCAAATAAAAATGAAATATGTACTGCATATCAGGAATTGATTAATCATTACTGGGATAAAAATAACCTGATGATGATGATTTTTATTAGCTTAGATTGCCGGAGCTCTAAAAAGATGGCAGCAGCATCACAGAATCAATCCATCTGTCTCATTGCGTGTCGTAAGTTTCATAATGTTACATAATGATAGTTATTTCACGCGTGACAATTAACTATTACACTTCTAATTAATAAAACGATATTTCATAATAATATAAACCAAATAATTAATTTTAATAATGCATAAAAAAGAAGTTACCCGAATCAAATACTTTATATTTTAATAAAACAAAATTATTTGAAAAGTAATAAGCATTTAAGTATGACATAAAGAAACATTTCAAACATATATAAAATATACGAATATAAAATATCTAATAAAAAAAATATGTACAGTAATATAAAAATAAAATAAATGTTTGCAATATAATTTTTTACTTGCAATAACAATTAAAACTAAGTAATATAAAAAAATGTTTATAAATCTAATATTAAATTTTTAAAAAATGAATATTGAATTAAACAAAAAAAATTCTCACCCAGTCACCCAGATATCTTTACTTTTGTATTTTTTTTCTAAGCTTAAAAAAAAAGATAAATGTCTGTTTTGTAAAAAGTTATTTCCTTCTTTGTAGACACTCGAGAGATTATTTCTGGATTACTTCGACAACGTATCCTATTAAATATTGCTGAAAACGAATAGATTTTATCGTCGTTGAACGGTTGTCTTCATTCTGTTTAGGGGACTTTTTCTTTTAAAATGTAAAACTAATTGTAGCTTTGGTAATTATTTTAATTATAATATGCTCAAAATAAAATTCAATTCTTGCTGTTTCTTTTCAAGTTTCACTACTTTAATTTTCTTTTTCTTACGTTTATATATTATTCAATCTCTCTGTGAGAAAACATTTAGAATCAACTCCGGTCTTTTAAACATAGACAGGTTTCTACAAAGAATATTTCCAAAAGTTTTCATCTAGGCAAGTTTTAAGGCGAGCTTACTACATTCTGTTCTTCATTGCGCTAGTATAATAATTTCGCATGACACAAAGAAGTATTTTCATAATGCTATGAGATTGCATTTAATAAATGCTTCAACTATATTCTTATTTTTTGTTTTTATTTCGATTTGTTTTGCTGGTTATTTATCATGATTTCTACTGGATGAATTTATTTGATATTTGATTTCTTACTTGACCTCGATTTTTATTTTCAAATTATGATTTAAATATGACTATTTTTTTAAAAAAACCGATTTTACTAAACCTGGTTATTTTTCAAGCATTAATCATTTATTTACATCCCTTAAAGTTAATTTTCATTCATTAATTTACAAATATAAAAATATAACGTTATAAACAAAATAACCCTATCATAAAACAAATTATGGTTGAATTTTTACATTTTCATTCTTTTCTGAAATAAAAATTCTATTTTAATAAAAGAAATGCTGGTTTATATTATAAGGCTTCACAAGTTTATTTTAATCTTTGAAATTTGCTTTGTTTAGTCATCTCGTTTGATTTTTATTTTCAAATAATTGATAGAGTGTAATTTGTTCTTCTTCATTTTTACTTTTTTTAAAAAATAATATATATATATATATATATATATATATATATATATATATATATATATATATATATATATATATATATATATATAGATAGATAGATAGATAGATAGATAGAGAAATGGGGTTATGACATCCCAAAATAAATAAAAATGAATGTGAGCAGAGAATCAACATTTAAGTTTGAAATGAATAAGAAACAAGTTATAAATATAACAATATATATTATACACATCATTTGTATCAATTATAAATAATTAATGCCACTTGGTATTAGATCTAATAGAGGTTCAATATCAAATTGTGAGCTAACTGTCTAGCCAGTGCTGAACTTAGGGCATATAAAATAATCATTAAACTTGCACGTTCATTTACATATGTCACATCTAAAATATCTACCATAATAGAAATGTTGGGATTCTGATACATGTATTATCATCAATGCTCTGTCCATATGGAACTATGAATGTACTTTTTATAAATATATTTCAAATCTGTACAAAAGGTACAATGAATGGACTTTCAAGTTCATCCAAATAACTATCTGGATATCCAAACACAAACATGTATTTCTACATTTTTATAAATTAACCATTATTTTTCATAAAATAGCTCATCTCAGAAACTATGACTGTGAACAAAAAGAAAATACAAATACAGAAGTTGAATTCACTTTATCTTAAGTAGTTTTATAATGATAATTTACAAATTCCTTTTATACAATGCTATGATAAAATCAAGTCAGACTCATTCTATTAATTCACAGACCTGATAGCTGAAGAAATAAAGACATCAACACAAAAGAATAATATCAAAAAAACTATCATTTATAACAACTAATCATAATTCAAAAATTGAGAAAAGTATAATGTGACAATTTCAAACCTAATACATATGCTGCATAGTAATACAATTTCATGAAACAAATATCTTGTTGTTTTTTATTATCTAATTAACATTATCTTTATTTCCATTTTTATCTTATTTCAATGATTAAATCTGAAAAGAATAATTTGCATTAAGATTAGCTAAAAACAGTCCCATGAGAGAAAAATTAATGTTTAAAGAAAATAATTTAAAAAATTATTTATTATTACCAATTATTTTTAATACTATAAAACAATATTTGTAAAAGCAGATGTGCATATTACAATAGCTTATTATTATAAATTTCATTGTTTTCATTCTTTTGTATTATAACTTTCAGTTTCTTTTCAAATCAGTTTAGTTAAAATTATCATAATAATTTTTAGGATAGGTTAGTACAAGTTGAATATATCTATTTTTCCCTTAAAAGTTTTTTCATTAACTGTCTACATTAACCTATTTTTGTTTACTTGCAATCTTTTCTCTTAACTATTTTTATCTCATCTACATCTTGTTTTAATTCAACTGCTTTATCTTCTATAATTTAATTTTCTATTTTTATCAGGGTTTCTTCATAATCTATATTTTATTCCAAATATTTTTAACCATCTTCTTTTTTAAATCCTAATTGATCCTGTTTTTCTTCTGTGATTTCAATATATATATATATATATATATATATATATATATATATATATATATATATATATATATATATATATATATATATATATATATATATATATAAAAGTTTTGGCCAGTTTCATATCCTTTTCTCTAAATGTTTTTTATACTTTTTTCTATCTACTTCAGAATATTTTCTGTCTTTTGACTTAGATATGTTTCTATCTGCTTGAATGTGGTGAATATCTATATTTTGTTTTACTATGTTTATGTTGTAGAGTTTTTTTAGGAATTTGTAGAACTTCACCCTCTGAATTTTATTTTATTGTTTTGAAAATTTTTTAATTTGCAATAAACTCATTATATCAATATTTAAATACATTTACCCCCTAATGATCTACCTTATTTTTAAATCAATTTAGAATTTGATAAGTTCTTTTATACTATTTTCTGCATGCATTCTGCTTTCTTGTTTTGCTTATTTGATTACTATATGCAGCAAAAAAATAAATTGTCTCATCATTTCTATATCCTTCATCCATCTTACAAAATTGGGTATTTATTACATTGAAATTATTTAATTGATTTTTGGGTTTGACACTGGCAGTGATAAATAATGTTTACTATGTGATATTCAGTTAAGATGATAAAGATTTTACCTAATACTTGCCATCAGAAATTATTTCAGGGATATACCCAATTTCTGTGTTACCATATTTAGAAAAAAAATTCGCACATCACTCTCTATCTATAATATCTGTTAAATCATGTATTATATGATTTTCTACAGGATAACACCAATCATGGAATGAATTCACAAACTAAACAATTTTTATATAATGTAATTGAAACTGCACATTAACTAATTAAATTTAAAGAACCTAATTTATTTATAAATTTGTAATACTAAATTGTCAATACAAAAATGATATTTCTCATCTAGACCAAATACACTTTCATTAGCAATTACTTACCAAATATATACTGATTAAAATTATTTTTAATACTTATTTTAACATCAGCAACAGTTATTCTACTTTGGGTAAATTCGAGCAACGGTAAAGCAGTACAGTCTATCACTTGCAGTGCATGAATTTCTTGTGAACTCTAGATCAATAAACCAGTCAAATATATTTTTAATTCGTTAATAATCATTTTAGAAATAAGCTTATCGTGTGAAAAATTTTTAAGTAATATTTAGATTTCCAAATTTTATTGATGTAAAAAAAAATCATACATTTACACACACACACACATGCACTATTATTCTCTGTTGGCGTAAAAATATTTTGTATTGATTGAAGACTGACATTATGTACACATTAAAATGTGATTTTTATTATATTTATATAAACATTTTACTACATATTATCAATATTTAAGTATATGAGATCTGCATAATCTTTTGTAGCAAAAATATAAATAATTTACCATAAAATATATTAATTATTTATTACAAATATAAAAATTATATTTTGCTGTATCAAAATATATAAAAATATATCATCCCTAGTAACCTTAACTATAGATGAAATATTGATATATAAAATTAAAATGTACCTGGAAAAAAATACTCCAAAAGTGACCTAAATTAAAAAATATATTCAAATATCAAGTTATTATCTAATACGATTATATGTGTATTTTCTTGATATTTACATACGTGAGTGTGTATTAATTATATATAAACTCATATTATTATTATTATTATTATTATTATTATTATTATTATTATTAGTAGTAGTAGTAGTAGTAGTAGTAGTAGTAGTAGTACTAATAATAATAATAATAATACTGCTGCTGCTACTACTGCTACTACTACTACTACCACTACTACTACCAGTACTACCACCACTACTACCACCAATACTACCACTATTACTACCATTACTACTACCACTACTACTACCACTACTTCTACCACTAGTACTAACTCTACTACCACTACTAATAGTACTACCACTACTACTACCACCACAACCATTACTACCACTACTACTACTACCACTACTACTACCACTACCACCACCACCACTACTACTACTACCACTAGTTTTATAATATATTTTATTGAGTTGGTATACAATAGTAAAGATTTACAATATAGAGATCAGTTATTGAGCATTGTGTATAATTAGTTACATATAGATAATTAGTCTAGATGTGTACAAGCTACAAAAAAACACAAGCAATATAAAAATTATAAACAATTCTTCATATCCCAGGTGACAAGTCAAATGTAATTATATTGTTCAGTGATAATGTGATGAGGTCAGAAAACTATTGGGGTGTACTGAGCTGGTATAGGTAAGGTTTCTTTTATAGTGGTGTATTGAGTTCAATTAATTTCCAAGTGGCAGATACAATTTCAATTAGGGATAATATGAAGTCTCTCTATTCATTATCTTTTTTATTTTATTTATAAACAATGATCTTGGTTTCCATGATGTAAGGTTGAATGCGAAATGAGATCGTATAAACCAGAGAATAAAGAGTAAGAAAATTGATAACCTAATAGTGGGAAAATAACCAGTATTAATACATCTATTAGGGCAGGTATAATGTTATTTTTATGTTGTATAAGGTTGAAAATCAACTCTCTATATGTTTGAAGTGCCAAGCAATTAACTATGAAGTGTGGATAGTTTCCTCGTCTCTGTGATATAAGGTGCGGATAGCATCAAGTTTGGCATTTTTCATTCTATTTGAAAGAAAGGCATTGGTAGTTAAGGCATCAAGACTACTACTACTATTACTACTGCTACTACTACTACTATTACTATAACTATGACTATTACTACCACTACCACTACTACTATTACAAATACTACTACTACTACTACTGCTATCAAATTTTATTCCTGCAAATGTATTTATGTACTTTTTTAGCTCTCATTTATAAATAATGAACTGTCTGCATCTTAATGTTTCTCAGTGTTTTAATATTAAAGAGTTAATATACACCAAATAAATACTTTTAAAAACACAGATTACACATAATATCAATAATAAATTCACTTTTTATATAAAGAATGTAAATTTATTTAAATTTGTGCTTTTTTTATATAAAATAGACAATAAAAGCAAAAATACAATTTAGTAAGGCATTTACTTTATAATTTTTCATATTTTTATATCATTACTGTAGTGCTTTAATAAGACCCCATCTTTTTCTAATAGTTCTGGCTTGTATTTTAGAATTGAGAGTCCCACATGATTGAATTATTCCATCTGATTGGCTTTCACGTAAGCATGTTTAAAGCGTATCTGTTTGAAAGTGTTTAGCTTTCACGTTATTACAATATTATCTGTTTACGCTTAAAATTTGATTTATTTACATTTATTAATAGACTATATAGGTTAGTAAATTATCCAACACTTCAAGTGACTCTATTTTCAGTGCTACTATTCTTCCCTTTTCTTCAGTTGTTTCTGGACAGACCAGTGTGAATACTACCATAGGAGTCAAATTTACACCTTTACATTTTTGAATATTGAATTTTAAGACAACTCTCCACCGAATGAGGCTATGGCATACATAATTATTAGTATATCAAAATACACATTTATATATGATTACACAATAATGCATTAATATTCTTTAAAAATAATGTATATACATTAGTGCAATATTATATAAATATCAGTATTCTTATAATATTATTTGCTTTAATGACTATATTATAAAGTTTTTAGTTACATATATATTGTAATGCTGTGGAAAATAGTGATTAATAATCAGATGGGAAACCATCACCATCCCCAAATAAGCAACATATAAAATTAAATATCAAAGGGATAAGCATGAGGGAGATAGCAGCACAACTAACTATAATTTTACTAGAATTACCCAAAAGCAATAATCATTCATCATCATCATTGATCTCAACAATAACAAATAAATCAACAAATGGGTCTACTATAGACCAGGCTAATTATTTAGTTCTTGTCATTTTGGAACAGATTATTTAAACAATAATTCAGATGCACAAACTTAAGTGCTAATTCATAAGAATGAATACTAAAAAACAATACTAGGATATTAAAACATGCTGATCATCCTCAATGCTCTGGCCTGGCCAACTATAAACTTAATTTCTAAATAAATAATTAAAATGGATTGTAATGCATAGATTTTAAATGATATTCCCTTTGTGCTAACCAGAATTATCAATGACTGGATGTCCATAAATACTAAATATAAACCTCTTTTAAATAACAAACCATTATGCATGAATCCAACTCAGTGAACAAAAGATCTATAACTGTTACTGTGATCAAGAGATATAATACAAACATATAATATTCTAAAATATTTTAGGATTAAATAAATTCACTGGAACAACTTAAACAATTTATTAGTAACAATTAAAATGAAACTAAACTCTTGAATATGACAATATATATAAATTAAGCATTCTGATTTTAATTAATAAAATTAACTATCACATTGTGATTTACAAATATCTCATAATGAGTTTACATAAAACACATATCAGCACATAGATATGTGGTATAATAATTTATGAATATATTTGAATTATCATAAACTTATAAAAAAATTTGAATTCATTTTTAATAATACATAAATGCACATGTATGATGTGCATATGTATAAAAAAAAGTAGAAGATATAAATTAAAGCTATTAGACTCTTATTTTTTTATGAATTAAGTAAAAAAAAAATTTAAAAAGTATTTACTCTGCTATCAGTCCTTTATCAAAACTTTTTTTCAGGTTACTCTTGATTAATTATAAATGTCTTTAACCATCCTCCAGCAAGTTCTTTTTGTGCCTGATCTAGAAAGAGTTTTGGAGTTTTCCTTTATTAATGAAATATATTGGAAATGCATCTTACTTTTTGTTGAATAATATTAATTTAAAAATTACAATTGTCATTTCCTCTAAAGAAATTATTTAAAATAACTCACCAGATATACTTTATGTATATTATGCAGTATCTTTATCTATGACACTCTGCATATAGATAAATGAGTATCCATATAAACTAATTCATAGCAAGCTGATGGACACTTTGAGTAAGCTCATCCCTTTTAAAACAGTGTAATGGCTTTCTGTCATCTACATAAAAGGTATAATCTAGTCACAATTTGCCTGAAGTGAGCTCCCTTTATTCATTCTCTTTGCTGTGCAATGGGCATGTACATACATGCTATGAACCACCTAAAAGCTGGGCTTACTTCCATGTGAATCCAAACTCTTACATTGTGAACTAATAGCAGCAGATGAAAGTGCACTGCCTTTTGCATTTAGTTAACATTTCATGGTAGTAGTAATCTTGTTGTCATAATCTGTAAAATTCTAAAAACTCTCTAATTTTTTTTCCAACATTTTATAATCAGGTGGAAAAACAGTAATTAAAAACAAGCCTTTTCTATTATGATTGAAAAAAGTTAATGACTTTTTTCAATTTAACTTAATCCTTTCAAAGAGAACTCTGTATGATCTTGATCAAAATATGTTATGCAATATTTAATTAAAAAAGAATTTAATTTAATCAAAATAGTGGAAATTTATAATTATCAGTTTATTGATTGTAACATAAAAACATGCTTGTTTTAATTTCAAAATCAGAACTAATAAAATATTAATTAGATCTTTATAAATGTTTAACTAAGATTTTTGTTAAATCAAAATTATTTAATCTTTAACTGTTATTTCAATGTAATATAGAAAATATCTACAAATTTTGGATGGATGAAATAAAAAAAGTGTACAGGAGTGATGTAGAGAAGAGAAGCTAAAGATCAGAGAAGATGGATTAAACTTGGAGAGACCTTCATCCTGCAGTGGATTAATGATGATTGATTATATATATATATATATATATATATATATATATATATATATATATATATATATATATATATATATATATATATATATATATATATATATATTTATTTATCATCAACCATTATCAATCCACTGCAGGATGAAGGTCTCTCCAAGTTCAATCCATCTTTTTCTATCTTTAGCTTCTCTTCTCCACATCACCCCTGCACACTTTCTTATTTCATCCATCCATCTCACATGTGGTCTCTTTCTGGGTCTTTTACAATCTCTTGGAATCCAGTTTAAAATTTCAATTGTCCATCTGTTATCATCTCTTCTAACAATATGTCCAGCCCAACTCCACTTCAGTCTTTTAATTTTTTCAATGAGGTCAGTAACACCTGTTTGTTCTCTTACCCATACATTGCATTTTCGATCCCTTCTTGTTACTCCCAACATGCATCTCTCCATACTTCTTTGAGTGGTCTGAAGTCTCTGTATTGCTCTTCTATTAAGTGTCCAAGTCTCAGATCCATAAGTAAGAACTGGCAAAACACATTTATTAAAAACTTTCCTTTTCAAACACATAGGCATATTTCCTTTTAGTATCAAGTTATTTCTACCAAAAGCACTCCAACCAAGTTTAATTCTATGATTAATTTCATCCATTATATTTCCATCTGTATTAATAATCTGACCAAGGTATTTGTAACTGTTAACTTCTTCTAACTCATCATAATCAATCTTTATTTTCATATTTTGAGAAAATCTATTAAACATTACTTTAGTCTTTTTAACATTTATCTTTAGTCCTACTTTCTTACTTTCATCTGATAACTCCTGCAACATTTCCTGTAGCTCTAAAGCATTATTTGCAAAAACAACTACATCATCTGCAAAATCTAAATGACTTAAATAATCTCCATTTACTTTCACTCCTTTAGCTTCCCATTTTAATCCACAAAATACTTCTTGCAGCACTGCTGTAAAAAGTTTTGGAGATATGGAGTCACCCTGTCTTACACCCTTTTCAATGTTGATTTTCCTACTATCATTATGTAATCTAATTGTTGCTGTTGCATTTTTATAAATATTCTTTAAAATATGACAATATCCTGGATCTACACCTTGATGATCCAATGCTTTAATCACTGAAGAAATGTTTATAGAATCAAATGCCTTTTCATAGTCTACAAATCCTAAGCATAATGGCAACTCATATTCATTTGTCCTTTCTATAATTTCTCTCAATACCTGGATATGATCTACTGTACTAAAACCACTTTTAAATCCAGCTTGTTCTCTTGGTTGGTGGAAATCCAGTGTTTTCTGTAGACGAGTTGTAATTATCTTAGTAAAAATTTTGTATAAAACTGATAAAAGACTGATAGGTCTGTAATTTCTAATATCTTCTTTATCACCTTTTTTAAATATTAATATTAATACTGCATTCTTCCAATCATCTGGTACATCTTTATCATTTAGACATTTGGTATATAACTTTGCTAAAAAAAATTCTATTTCTTCACCTGCTTCTTTTAATATATCAATTATAATTCCATCATTACCTGGAGCCTTCCCTTTCTTCATAAATTTAATTGCATGTCTCACTTCCTCATTCAAAATTCTGGGCAATTCGGAAGATATAATAGGTATAGGAGGCACTTGTTCTTTATTACTATATAATTCTTGATAGAAGTCTTCTACACATTTCATGATTGTGGACTCAGGCTGCCATTTGATGATGACTTTTTATTTAGGTACTTACAACTGCAGATCACTTTCAAGTGAAGGAAGATTGCAAGAATTAGAAGAAGAATTGTCTTATATTAAATGGGACATTATTGGACTTTGTGAAGTTAGAAGAAAAGGTGAAGAAACAATTGATTTAAAAAGTGGACATATACTCTACTATAAAGGCACAAATATTGGAAATACAAGTGGAGTAGGATTCATTATAAATAAAAAATGGAAGAATAACATTGTGGAGATTGATGGTGTATCAGACAGAGTGGCAAGATTAGTTTTACAACTTAATAGCAGATACCAAATGCAGATAATTCAGGTTTATGCCCCAACAAGTTCTCATAGTGATGAAGTTATAGAAGATTTTTATATGGATGTACAAAAGGCTTTTGATCAGAGTAAACAACATTTTAAAATTGTTATGGGAGACTTTAATGCTAGAATTGGTAAACAAATGAAAGATGAAAATGCTGTAGGTAATTTTGGTTATGGTAATAGAAATGAGAGAGGACATAGACTTGTGGAGTTTGCAGAAAAAGAAAAACTTTATATTATGAATTCTTTTTTTTTTGAGAAAAATGTTAAAAGGAAATGGACATGGAAGCATCCAAATGAAGGTACAGCAGAATTGGATTATATTTTGACTAACAGAAAATACATATTTCAAGATTGTAATGTTCTTAATAAATTTAACACAGGAAGTGATTATCGATTAGTAAGATGTAAGATACATGTTAATGCAAAACTAGAGAGACAAAAATTATTAAGAAAAACAATATTTACAGTTGATATTCCTAATCTTCAGAAACATTCTAATGAATTTAAATTAGAACTTACAAATCGGTTTCAAGTATTAGTAGATTTTGAACATGATTCAGATTTGAATGACATTAATAGGAAAATAAGTGATACACTTTTAAAAACTGCAACAAAGATAGCTGGTAGAAAAAAGCAGCAATTGACCAATAAAATTTCTACTGAGACTAGAGAATTTATGAAGAAAAGAAGGAATATGAGGATATACAACAATGATGCATTAAAAAAGATTGAATATCTCGAATTTTGTAAAATGGTGCGGAAAAGAGTTGAAAATGATATAAGAAAGTATAATTGTGAACTAGCAAGGAAAGCTGTAGAAGAGAATAAAAGTCTAAAGAGTGTAAAACAACATTTTGGTATTGGTAGGAAATTTATATCTGCAATAAGAAAAAAAGATGGCATTATTACTAAAAAGAGAGATGACATCTTATGATGTCATAAAAATATAGATATATATATATATATCAACATGTACATATGTATGCGGTGGCGGCTTTGACTAGACTATATTTTGTTCAAAGTCCCCTTCATATCAACATGTTTATTAAACTATGTTATATTTTTTGACACACATCTATATATAACAGAACACTATTTAAATGTATAGTTTGCACTTATAAATTAATATATGACTATTCAATTAAATTTTACCATAATAATAATAATTAGAAATAATTTAAGGGAAACATTTAGATATATTTTATTGAGAATATATTCATTCATTTATTCACTAAAACAATAACAATGAGAAAAAAAACTAAATGTCCTGTATTTTTCCTTTGTAAATAAAGTAAATAATGAAATGTCTGGGGTTTTCCTATTAAATAGCTCTGGGCTATTAAGTAACTCTAGGTGATATTCTTTGTTTTCAATAAGTTTTTTCTCTTATAGAAATCAGATAGTTCTCTTGTTATCAAGAAATTCGGAACTGCCCAATTGTTTTGATGTTTTTAAATAAATATCAAATTTTAGTATGTTTTGAAATTTTGCAAAATATTTAGCATTATGCTTAGAAAATATTTTATTACACAAAATACTGCACATCAAATTCAGATAAGAACAGTAAATAAAAAATAAAATGTATGTTCTTACAATATAATCCAAGAAAATGTTATTAATAGATATGATCATGTATGAAACTTGGAATTCAAAGTCTTATTGTAAAATATTTTCATAAGTTTTAATTTTTTAATGCTATTATATACTGTGTTCAGTGAAGGGGAAATTATTGATTGCATTTATTGGATAATGCATAATTGAAGTCATAATCTTTGATAAAGCACAGTAATGCTGGTTACATTATACATATATAAAAAAAATTTATCTCATTCACATTTTCTTTAACATAAATGATTATGAATAACTTATAAAAATTTTATTGTTACATTTTTATTTACTATTGTCAAACTCACTCCACTCACAACTTAGGCACCATCCACCTCAGATAAATACACTAATGATTATTACTAATCGTTTTCTAAACCAGAGATTATCTCTAGCACAATATAAACTTTAAACCTCAGTTAAAGATAAATATATCTGATAACATACACACACATATAGAGTTATTCACCTTTCTCTTTCTCACGTGTAAAATATTTATAGATATAATGTTTGTCTTTTAATTTATGCTTACCACCTTTTGCTTTCACATTTTTACACTCGGTTAAATGTAATTAAACCAAGGCTCAAACTTTAAGATTATTACTATTTATAAAAGTGAACTTTTTTTAGCAAGATAAAATAAGTTTTTACTCATTTATTGTATGTTGTAATGGTATATGCCGTTACATTAATTTAAAATTATAATAAAAAAATCTTTTTAAGTTCGTAAATAAAAAACTAAAAGCTAAAATTAAAGAGTTGTTCAATGTATGTGTGTATATATATATTCGCACAGATGCAAAACTTTAAAAGTATTTTTTTTTTAAAAAAAAGTATTTGAACGTATTTTTTTATAAAAAAGTACGAGATCTAAAGATAAAATATTTTTGTAAATGGAAATGATTGTTTTATAAATTAAACAAAAAGCAAACTGGATCTTGGGGCTCTTATATAAAAAATTCAGATGAAATATAGATAAGATAACAAAAGTAAATTAGATGTCCAATAGAAGCAGTAATGAAGGCTCAGACCATAATGAAAATTTGGAACAGGAAACCATTGTTCAGTGAATCTGGATGATTGGTATAAAAAGAAAAATATTGAAATTAAGAACAGTTCCAGTTTGATTTTTTTGAGGGGCATGATAAGATGCACTTGTCACTCTCTCTCACTTATTTAAAAATGAAATGACTGTAATACCAGGATTGAACCAGCTAAGACTACCTTCAGATAGACCGGTCTTCAAATAAAGACTTTGTGGGAATTGACACCAGGAACTGGGATTCTTCTACTGTAAGACATAAACTGTAAAATTTAAAAGTAATTAAGAACTTTCATTAAGATTTGACAAGCTTTTAATATTCAGCTAACCTAAATTTTAAAATGAACTTTTATCTGACTTTTAAGTTTTCAAATTAATTATTAATGTTTAATTTTTATACATTTGAGTTTGCTAAAAATCATTTCCATTTTGTTTTATTAATATTTATTGTATAAATTATTTAAATGCATTAAATTTAAGTTGGGTATAGATGCTTGCATAACATTTAATTATGTTTTTGTTTTCATATTTGATTAGAATATATAGATATTTGGTAAATAATGATACCTTACTTTGAGTATCTAAAATGTATTTATTCAGATATCTTTTAAGTTATTGGTGTCAATGGGGCATCTTATGATGAATGCCATTGGGTTTCTGGTAAATTTTCCTCTAGCAATTCCATCAATGACTTCATATTTTGATCATTTATGTTTATTTTGAAATGTTTTTAACCATGTAATCTATGTAGCAGATCTATACTCAACATTAAAAAACAAACTTTTATAAAATTCATCTGTGTGAAATTATATAAATGTTAAATTTAAGTCAGGTATGAATGGCTATATAGATTTGTAAAGTTATATTAATTAATTAAGGGAGGGTTAATCTTGGGTTATTTGTTTCATAGTTAGATTGGATCAATGGATTGGATATATCGGTGTAATTAGTAAATGTAGTATGAGGTCCGCTATGTGCAGGATCATCATTATACATCGCACACCACCTTTTTGCCTATGGAGGGGGGATAGTAAGACACAAAATGCAGTCCCTTCCTATGGAGTTTTTTTATTGTTCTTGCCAGACAGATGTAGCATTTCTGTACTGGATGAGAGTCAATGTCTTCTTTAAGCATGCTGTTCAGATGTACATTCCTGACAGTATGGTATTTGTGCTGTCGTATTTCATGCTGCATTGAATACATCAATGTATCAGATGGATTGATGATGGTTTGACTGTGAACTTTTGGCTTAAGGTTAAATAAGGGATAGAATATTTTCTTTTCAAATGCAATCTATGTAGTTTATTCATACTTGACAATCGTAAAAAAAAAATATTATTAAATTCATCTGTGCGGATCTTTGAAAATTTAAAATAATAATTTAAATTTAAAAGTTAATATTAAAATCTAAAATAATAAATGTTATTCCTCAAATTTTAAATGATTATATTTGTGCGTTAATAAATGTTGTTTGTGTGTTAATTACTGGCAGTGGCTTTTATTTTTTTATATTGAAAATATATTTTAAATAAATTATATTTTATAAATCTCTGCATCTCACTGAGCGGTCAGAGAAAAATACATACGTAAAAGATATTAACAGTGTGTATCTGCCTACTCTATAAATTTTCTTTGTTCAAATGGCCTAGTGGCGCCCTGTATGGAAAATACGGTAAGACTCTCTTGATTATCCAACCATTATAATGTATATATATACTTCATAGAAATAAAATAATGAGAGTTTTACCAACTACATTACTATATAAACAAAAAAAAAACTCCTTACATTTCTGAATTCAGTAAAATAACATAAATATTTTATTTTGTATGTGTGTATTTCAATGTTTCAAAAAGAATACTTTTTATATTAAATATAAACTGTACTTTTTTTATATAATTATATTACATTTTAGAATTAAAACATGTTTTGAAAATTAAAAAATAATTATAATATTTAAACTTTTTTCTCGAAGTTTATATTGTAAAGCATAGCTGTTAAAATCCACAAAGTGGCGCTTGTGTTTTAGACATTTTTTTTATCTTTTGTATATTCCTGTCCTTTACCAAAAATCAAATATAAAATCACAAGGATTAAAATGGAATACGGCAATGCAAAATTATTCAATAGCTTTCAGTCATAGGCTAACTCAATACCACATTGCATCGTTATAAGATTAACTTTATTAAAGCAACCTGTGCAAACAAAATGTGACTGTGGTAAACTTTAGAAAAATCTTAAAATAAAAGTAAAAACCCAAAGCTAAGACTTTAACTATAAAAGCTTCTAAGAATGATAAATTGTTTTCTTCAAAAAAGCTTCTTTAAGCACAATATATTGGTTTTTATTATTATTTAAAATCAATTTTCTTTTGATCGATAATAATTTAATTGCAATCGTGTTAAAGAAATATGGTTCTTTTTACTTCTGCAGATGCATTATAGATTGACTCACTTTCAAAATAGATACTTTCATAGTGTTCTGTTGCTTTTAAACTCATATAAATACATATAACTGTCCAGTCACAGTGAAAATATATTTTATTCAATCACCATACTACATAAAAAAAACTAACAATTTTTTTTAGAATATCCCATAAGCTTGCTAAGGCAATCAACAACCTTTTATAACACTCTCATTTATAAGTTTTTTACCATTATATGACACCAAAAGAAGAATGTTTGTACTGCTGTATTAAGAAAGTTATAGATAGATAGATAGATAGATAGATAGATAGATAGATAGATAGATAGATAGATAGATAGATAGATAGATAGATAGATAGATAGATAGATAGATAGATAGATAGATAGATAGATAGATAGATAGATAGATAGATAGATAGATAGATAGATAGATAGATAGATAGATAGATAGATAGATAGATAGATAGATAGATAGATAGATAGATAGATAGATAGATAGATAGATAGATAGATAGATAGATAGATAGATAGATAGATAGATAGATAGATAGATAGATAGATAGATAGATAGATAGATAGATAGATAGATAGATAGATAGATAGATAGATAGATAGATAGATAGATAGATAGATAGATAGATAGATAGATAGATAGATAGATAGATAGATAGATAGATAGATAGATAGATAGATAGATAGATAGATAGATAGATAGATAGATAGATAGATAGATAGATAGATAGATAGATAGATAGATAGATAGATAGATAGACAGACAGAAGGCAGACAGAGAGAGAGAGATAGAGAGGTAGATAGATAGATAGATAGATAGATAGATAGATAGATAGATAGATAGATAGATAGATAGATAGATAGATAGATAGATAGATAGATAGATAGATAGATAGATAGATAGATAGATAGATAGATAGATAGATAGATAGATAGATAGATAGATAGATAGATAGATAGATAGATAGATAGATAGATAGATAGATAGACAGACAAATAGATAGATAGATAGATAGATAGATAGATAGATAGATAGATAGATAGATAGATAGATAGATAGATAGATAGATAGATAGATAGATAGATAGATAGATAGATAGATAGATAGATAGATAGATAGATAGATAGATAGATAGATAGATAGATAGATAGATAGATAGATAGATAGATAGATAGATAGATAGATAGATAGATAGATAGATAGATAGATAGATAGATAGATAGATAGATAGATAGATAGATAGATAGATAGATAGATAGATAGATAGATAGATAGATAGATAGATAGATAGATAGATAGATAGATAGATAGATAGATAGATAGATAGATAGATAGATAGACAGATAGATAGATAGATAGATAGATAGATAGATAGAGAGGTAGATAGATAGATAGATAGATAGATAGATAGATAGATAGATAGATAGATAGATAGATAGATAGATAGATAGATAGATAGATAGATAGATAGATAGATAGATAGATAGATAGATAGATAGATAGATAGATAGATAGATAGATAGATAGATAGATAGATAGATAGATAGACAGACAAATAGATAGATAGATAGATAGATAGATAGACAGATAGATAGATAGATAGATAGATAGATAGATAGATAGATAGATAGATAGATAGATAGATAGATAGATAGATAGATAGATAGATAGATAGATAGATAGATAGATAGATAGATAGATAGATAGATAGATAGATAGATAGATAGATAGATAGATAGACTATTTTCTACAAAAAAATAGATAATTGAATTCTCGCTTAAATAATATTATTTTAATTTTTAAATTTTGATATTTTAAACTCTTAAAAGAAAATATATAATGAAAAATTCTTTAGTTATGTTATGTGTACATATGAGCATTAAAAAGAACTAGCAATAAAATAAATTTAAATACTTTCCATTTATTATAATAAGACAATTTTCAACATGAATATCAGAATTAGGATTATTTAAATCCTGAATGAATTTTGATTATAAAATTTTGAATTGAACATAGCTTAAAATAAAACGTTAATATTCCTAAAGAATCTTTTAATATTTATCCAAAATAAATAATAATAATAATAATAATAATAACTCATGTAATGGTTACCATTGGTTACTTTTTCTAATTTTATCAGAAATCATTGTATATATATGCTTCAAACAGGCACAGGCACATATATACAATCGTATTCATATATCATTTTATATTATATATATATAATGACAAATAAAATTATTTTTAATAATAAATCTATATATTAATGCAAATAATATATATATATATCACTATGATGCAGTTAATCATCTTTCAGCTATATATAATACATAGTACGCCTACGTGATATCATACTAGCAAATAATTATAAAGTAACAAATAAAAAATTATAAATTTACCTGATTGGAAAATATGTAATCATTAATTACAATAAATTAATAAATTTATTCCACAAAACACAATTCCGATAGGATTGTATTTACTAAAAATACGAAGTATGAATAAATTTTTGCTGAATTTAGACGCTAATATGCAATAGTTCGTCTCTTAATTAAGAAACAAGTTTAGAAAATTGTTTGAAAATAAGTTTCGATTTTTTACATTCACCTTTACATAAATTCATAATGTAGTGTTTATTATTTACGGTAACAATTCATTTTTATAATCAGCCGTCAACAACTGATACTTATATAATATCGTTTAGTAAATAATAGTGGATTAAAATCATTAAATACAAAAATAATATCTACCCTTGAAGCTAGAATTCTATTATAATAAAACTTATTGAAAAGGAAAGAAATCACCTTAATATAAATTTTTTTTGTTATTATTACTCTTTTAAGAGGTTGCTGTTTCCTTAAAATATTAAATAAAAATATTGTAAAAATTAACTAAGATATCGCGAGACAGAATCAATAAGGTAATAAATTATTAAAATCTTAAACTGATACTATTGAGAAATAATCAATAGATTGTTAGTTTGTTCATTTTAATTTAATTTAAAATTAATAAGTAGAAATAAGCTTTCACTTTAATTACAAAAATAAAACAATATGTTTGTTTTGATTAATATTTTTATTAAATCTCTAAAAATATAAGCAAAAAGTTGTTGTTTTTTTAGAACACTTAACATTATTAATTATTATTTATATTAGAATCAGTATAAATATTACCCACTGTATGCAATTAATATATTGTATAGAATATCTCAGGATTTTTTAAAATAAGTAGAATTGTTTAACAAAGTAAGCCTAGACATTGACTACAATACCTAGCTTTTTTTGGCAAAGTATAATATAATAATAGACAATGAGAAAGGAAATTTTATTAATGAATGCTTACCTGTGAAATTCCATATATATATATATATATATATAAAATTAATAAGATATGAAAAGGAAATAATGAGACAACCTTAATGAATCGAGAAAAGAGAGGCACCATTTTGTACTATAATATAGATATAAAAAACTGACTGATAACAAACATATAACAATTTATTGTTAGTAGTATAACTTATTTTGTATAATTTGGACATTTTATATTAAGACCATGTGTAAAGAGAACTGTTATTTTTATTATAAATCATTTTTAATATAAATAATACAAAAACATATATACTAAGAAGAGCTTGTTAAATAGTTTAAAATAAAAATGTTGAATAAGTTAACATAATATTCTGCTTTTGACTAACTAATAGTCATACTCATTGTTTTCTTTAATTAATGAAGTTTTTCAATAAAAGTTATTTTAATTGAACCATATTCTTATCACGATTATGAATAGCCTTAGATAAATAAATTTGTCAGCAATTCAGACAGATTTCTTGATCCAAACATGTTTCAAGAAACTTGATTTTTTCTTTTAATACACCCAGTTGCATACAAATCTTAAATACAATCCTAGACTTCTGATGGGTATCAATTTTTATTATAGTGTAATTCCAGTAGTTTTTTTTACTTTTCTTTAAAAAATGTAATTCAATATAAATAATACCTACAAGTATATATAAAAAACTTGTTAATACTTTAAAATAAAAATGTTAAATATATCAAAATAGTAGGTTGAGCATTCTTTCGACTACTTTCCTTAGTATACCTGTTGTATGTATTATTTATATTGGATTACATTTTTTCAAGAAAAGTATAAAATTATTGGAATTACATAAATCGTTTTCAAGTTTTAGACTTTCTTTATACCATATATTATTCTACCATATTGCCGGTAACATATATAATATACATATTTTCGAAATGTATGAAGTAAATACATATATATGCAAACACTGAAATTCAGTCAGTAGTATAAATATATAATTATACTTTAATTTACAAATCTTAACATTTCTACCTTCATATGTTATTGCTTTCAGCGATATTTTCATATAATTACGTTTATAATTAGAATATGCGATATATTAAACAAATGATTATTTCTAACCCAGATATAAATTTAAAACTCAATTAAACATTAATGCTACTTATTAACATACTTATCTAAAATACAGAAAGTGTGACACATAAATCCGAGTGTAATAATTTGTTATTAATAGATATTGGCTAAATAATAAAAATAAGTTTATTAGTTTATGAACTGAGCCAATAGAACACGCTAATTAGCATCAAATACATCTCAAATTATTTATTTTTTCATACATCTTCGTTTATATGATTCAAGAATAAATTGTGGAATATAAATTTTAAGTATACAGTATATATGTGCGTGTGCGTTTGTAGTTGTAGGTTATACCTTTTTTTATTATTAAGTGAAAATATTGTGTTTTCCATCATCTAATTAAAATATTAAATGTTTTTTACAAAAATTCAAACAATATTTTTAATCTTTCAAAATCCAAAGCTGGGACATAACACAGCGTTACCAGTAATATTTTTTTTACTTGTGTTATCAGGCCTTATCAGTCAAAGTCTAACAGAGAACATTATTTTTTGATATGTAAATGCTAAAATTCAGATGATGCTTTTGTCACCTAATCGTTTTTGTTTTGAAACATAGAACAAAATTGTATTTACTTATTTCTGAGTGTTTTACCAATTTCTTTTTATAACAACGTAAAGATGTTGTTTCCAAAAAATGAATTTATATAATAAATTAATTTACGTAGTTATTTGTAATTATTATCATGGAGATAGTTTTTTTTTTTGCAAATAAAATTTAGTAATATGTCTTAATTAATTATCATTTTCACAAAGATATTTTGGAAAGAAATAAAAATATCAACTCAATGAGATAATAGCCAAAACTTAAGATAAATTTTTGATTCAAGTTTGTTTGTGTTTTTTTTTTTTAGTTCTGATATTCTTTCATAGTTATGTAAATAATATATGCATTATGTGTACTAATTTATTGTCAAGTTTTATCATAAGTAAATATTTATTTTATGAAATAAATCTCTGGTATATTTCTTTTCATTGAAGCTTTACAATATGTGTTGTTTATCTTGCATGCAAAGCATCCTAAATAGAAAGGTAGCTATATTTTTTTTATAATAATTTTAAATATATAAAATTTATAGACATTTCTATACAAATTAAATATGATTTGCAAGCAATTCAAACTTGGTAAAATATTTTTCCTCACTTAATATTAAGCCTCTACTTCAAAACTAATCATTTTGTTCATCTAAGGTAAGATTTATTAAAAATAATAAAAATGACTGTTTTATATTTGTATATATTTAATGTGTTAAACATTTGCAAGTCTGAAAATCTCTTTATATATATATATACACTTCTTCCTTTTTCCATTGTGATAGATAGATAGATAGATAGATAGATAGATAGATAGATAGATAGATAGATAGATAGATAGATAGATAGATAGATAGATAGATAGATAGATAGATAGATAGATAGATAGATAGATAGATAGATAGATAGATAGATAGATAGATAGATAGATAGATAGATAGATAGATAGATAGATAGATAGATAGATAGATAGATAGATAGATAGATAGATAGATAGATAGATAGATAGATAGATAGATAGATAGATAGATAGATAGATAGATAGATAGATAGATAGATAGATAGATAGATAGATAGATAGATAGATAGATAGATAGATAGATAGATAGATAGATAGATAGATAGATAGATAGATAGATAGATAGATAGATAGATAGATAGATAGATAGATAGATAGATAGATAGATTATTTTTCTCCATAAAATAATAGATAATTGAATTCTCACTTCATTATCAAGCAAATAACACTTTTTCAAAATCTTTTATTTTAACATTTGAAATATTTAAAATAAAATCTATACCTTATAAAACTTTTAATTAACTATTATATATATATATATATGCGTGTGTGTGTGTGTACACTATCTATATTTAACTTAAAGTAATTATAAAAAACGTGAACTCAAACTTTTAAGCTCCCTATATCTTCCAGTCTACCTTATATAACTGAAGTACATGACCATATACATGTGAAAAAGATAAATAATGGCCAATAAACGTAATTCGTGCTGAACCAGCATCATGCAAGAAATACATATATTCGAAATCATTTATCTTTTTCACATATATGTGGTCACGTGTATCAGTTGTATAAGATAGATTGGATGGATGTAGGGAGCTTGAAAGTTTGAGTTCAAGCTTCTTATAATACATATATATGTGCACAGATGTATAAAACAACTACATATAATAATATAATTTTAAATACTTTTCGTTTATAATGTCCCACTTTTTGTTAAGAAGAAAGATCATTGTGGAGGTAGAAAGAATGATATTCACTTTAATATCAGTATTGGAATTATTTAAATTCTAAAATAATTTACATCTAACTTATATATATTTATTTTAAATTATGGTAAAAAATTATTTTTTATATAATTTTAAACAAAATATAGCTTAAAATAAAATATTAATGATCATTAAAAACTTGTTACTATCAAAATATATTAATGCTTAATACAATTATAAAATAGGTCTTGAACATTAGTTATTTTTTTAAGATTATAGTTATTTTATTACTGATATTATTAGTAATAATTACACGTATGTCCCTTCATACAGGCACACACAGATAAACACTCATCAACATATATGATAGTGATAAATAAAATTAACTATTTTTAATGGCAAAAACTGGTAAAGTATATCTTTAATAAAAATTATGTATTCATTTACATAAAAATACATATATTTTAATGCAATAAGATATATTTCATCTTCTTTCTCCTACTATAATAAATTGTAAGCATTACGGATTTAATATCATAGATTTACATATAACTAAATAATTATAAATTTATTCGATTAAAAATATAGAAATCTGAAAATATGTAATCTTTAACTAAAATAAATTAATAAATTTATCCTAGAAAATAGTTTTTCGCGTTTGTTCTTGCCAAAAATATAGTATAAATAAACCCTTACTAAAATAAAAATGCTTAATAATAAAGACGGATTTTTCCTAAAAAAGTGAGATTCTAGAACGTTCCAGTTCTCCACTTATTTAGAAAAAGATTAAATATATTTTAAAACGTTATAAAATTAGAAAATTGTTTTATAAATAAATTTCTAATTTTTTTCTTTTACATTTATAAAGATGTATAATTCATAATTACACAAACATAAACCATTAACCATCAAGAATAAATATTCATATATATAATAGGTTAAAAAATTAGAAAAACAATAAGTATGCCTAAAAATGTAAATTACAATGAAACTTTCTGAACAAAAACACTTTAATATGTAATTTTTTGTTATTGTTGTTATTTTTTAAACCGTTGTTGTTTTCTTTAAAATATACTAACTAAACTACTGGGGAGACTAGATCAATAAAATAATAAAATTATTAAAACGTTCTTAATCTGATACTTTTAAGAAATAATCAATAGACTTGGTTTTTCGTTGAACTTAAAAGTAAAAAGTTTGTCCGTGAAATAAGCTTTCATTTTAATTACAAAAATAAACCATGTTTTGATTAATATTTTTATTAAATTTCTTTAAAAAGATAAACAAAAAAATTGAATTTTTATTCTAAATAAATTTAGCTAGATTTAATAATTTAAGATACGGGATATTTGTAAAATATTAGATTTTTACTTCTCTCAAGATATATTAATGGTATTCTTATTAACATTGCAAAGAGCCTATGTGAAACGAAGTTATTGTATAGAATATGGCAGTATCCTTAAGAATAAATAGATTTTTTTATATAAAATATAAAATAAATTTATTGCATTCTTATCAATTATACTTTAGCAAGGATTTTAAGAGAATGTCTATAAATTCTATAAAAATATCTAGCATTTTTGGCAAAATATAATATAATAGATAGCAAAAGGAAAAAATTATTAATGAATAAAAATCTCCAACATAAGTAAAATATATAATACACAATAGATAAGCAAATTTTATTGGCTTGAATGTTAAGAAATACAAAAAACGAGTTATGCAGCAGTTTTGACTTCGCTCAGCTAAAATATAAAAAGAAAAGGGCAGGTACTCAATTCATTTGCCCTATAAATTTTGATGTAGTAGCAAAATACCAATCTGTTTAATGTGAGATACTAGGTGTAATCTGGACATTTAATGTCATGCCTAAAACAAACTCAGTAATTTATAAAATACAATAGAATTGTGTAAAGAAGATTTAATTTTGTATAACAGTCTCAAATTTTACACATTCTATATACCTGATATTATTTTTCCACACTGTCTCTGACATGGATAATGTCTATAACTTTATAAAATATATAAAGTATATCATCATAATCATCATCATCAACCATTATCAATCCACTGCAGGATGAAGGTCTCTCCAAGTTTAATCCATCTTCTCCGATCTTTAGCTTCTCTTTTCCACAACACCCCTGCACATTTTCTTATTTCATCCATCCATTTTACATGTGGTCTTTTTCTAGGTCTTTTACAATGTCTTGGAATCCAGTTTAAAAATTCAATTGTCCATCTATTATCATCTCTTCTAGCAATATGTCCAGCCCAACTCCATTTCAATCTTTTAATTTTTTCAATAAGGTCAAAAACATCTGTTTGTTGTCTTACCCATACATGGCATTCTCAATCTCTTCTTGTTACTCCCAACATACATCTCTCCATACTCCTTTGAGTGGTCTGAAGTCTCTGTATTGCTCTTCTATTAAGTGTCCAAGTCTCAGATCCATAAGTAAGAACTGGTAAAACACATTTGTTAAAAACCATCCTTTTCAAACACATAGGCATATTTCCTTTTAGTATCAAGTTATTTCTACCAAAAGCACTCCAACCAAGTTTAATTCTATGATTAATTTCCTCCATTATGTTTCCATCTGTATTAATAATCTGACCAAGGTATTTGTAACTGTTAACTTCTTCTAATTCTTCATAATCAATCTTTATTTTCATATTTTGAGCAAATCGATTAAACATTACTTTAGTCTTTTTAACATTTATCTTTAGTCCTACTTTTCTACTTTCATCTGCTAACTCCTGCAACATTTCCTGCAGCTCTGAAGCATGCTCTTCCGAAAACAACTACATCATCTGCGAAATCTAAATGACTTAAATACTCTCCATTTACTTTCACTCCTTTAGTTTCCCATTTTAATCCACAAAATACTTCTTGCAGCACTGCTGTAAAGAGTTTTGGAGATATGGAGTCACCTTGTCTTACACCTTTCGCAATATTGATTTTTTCCAGTATCATTATGTAATCTAATTGTTGCTGTTGCATTTTTATAAATATTCTTTAAAATATGACAATATCCTGGATCTATACCTTGATGATCCAATGCTTTAATCACTGAAGAAATGTGTATAGAATCAAATGCCTTTTCATAATCTACAAATCCAAAACATAATGACAACTCATATTCGTTTGTCCTTTCTATGACTTCTCTCAATACCTGGATATGATCTATTGTACTAAAACCACTTTTAAATCCAGCTTGTTCTCTTGGTTGGTGGAAATCCAAAGTTCTCTGTAGACGAGTTGTAATTATCTTGGTAAAAATTTTATATAAAACTGATAAAAGGCTGATAGGTCTGTAATTTCTAATATCTTCTTTATCACCTTTTTTAAATATTAATATTATTACTGCATTCTTCCAATCTTCCGGTACATCTTTATCATTTAGACATTTGGTATATAACTTTGCTAAAATTGTTTCTATTTCTTCACCTGCTTCTTTTAATATATCAATTATAATTCCATCATTTCCTGGAGCCTTTTCTTTCTTCATACACTTAATTGCATGTCTCACTTCTTCATTTAAAATTCTGGGCAATTCGGAAGATGTAATAGATATAGGAGGTACTTGTTCTTTATTACTATATAATTCTTGATAAAAATCTTCTACCAATTTCATGATGTCATCTCTCTTTTTAGTAATAATTCCATCTTTTTTTCTTATTGCAGATATAAATTTCCTACCAATACCAAAATGTTGTTTAACATTTTTGAGACTTTTATTTTCTTCTATAGCTTTCCTTGCTATTTCACAGTTATACTTTCTTATATCATTTTCAACTCTTTTCCGCACCATTTTACAAAATTCTCGAGATATTCAATTCTTTTTAATACATCATTTTTGTATATCTTCATATTCCTTCTTTTCTTCATAAATTCTCTAGTCTCAGTAGAATTTTTATTAGTCAATTGCTGCTTTTTTCTACCAGCTATGTTTGTTGCAGTTTTTAAAAGTGTATCAGTTATTTTCATATTAATTTCATTCAAATCTGAATCATGTTCAAAATCTCCTAACACTTGAAACCTATTTGTAAGTTCTAATTTAAATTCATTAGAATGTTTCTGAAGATTAAGAATATCAACTGTAAATATTGTTTTTCTTAATAATTTTTGTCTCTCTAGTTTTACATTAACACGTAACTTACACCTTACTAATCGATGATCACTTCCTGTGTTAAATTTATTAAGAACATTACAATCTTGAAATATGTATTTTCTGTTAGTCAAAATATAATCCAATTCTGCTGTACCTTCATTTGGATGCTTCCATGTCCATTTCCTTTTAACATTTTTCTCAAAAAATGAATTCATAATATAAAGTTTTTCTTTTTCTGCAAACTCCACAAGTCTATGTCCTCTCTCATTTCTATTACCATAATCAAAATTACCTACAGCAATTTCATCTTTCATTTGTCTACCAATTCTAGCATTAAAGTCTCCCATAACAATTTTAAAATGTTGTTTACTCTGATCAAAAGCCTTTTGTACATCCATATAAAAATCTTCTACTACTTCATCACTATGAGAACTTGTTGGGGCATAAACCTGAATTATCTGCATTTGGTATCTGCTATTAAGTTGTATAACTAATCTTGCTACTCTGTCCAATACACCATCAATCTCCACAATATTGTTCTTCCACTTTTTATTTATAATGAATCCTACTCCACTTGTATTTCCAATATGTGTGCCTTTATAATAGAGTATATGTCCACTTTTTAAATCAATTGTTTCTTCTCCTTTTCTTTTAACTTCACAAAGTCCAATAATGTCCCATTTAATATAAGACAGTTCTTCTTCTAATTCTTGCAATCTTTCTTCGCTTGAAAGTGATCTGCAGTTGTAAGTACCTAAGTAAAAAGTCGTCATCAAATGGCAGCTTGGGTCCGCAATCGGGATTCTTAGCACCCCTTCTCTCACTTCTTTCCTACCTTCATACCCTAGTTCAAACCCCAGTTTATCGTAGTGTGTCTGTACTGCCGCTTATATGCCGAAATCCCGCCTAAATTAGATTACGAATATATTAATGCTTGTGGTATATATAATTGTAAAACCCTATTATTAATAATTTATCAATTTCGAGTATGTGCATGTATATATTGTGACAACCACGTAAAGTCGTCGACACACATATATATTTATTAATAAAATCAGAAAGTAATTAAGGTGGAATAAATTAGCTAATAAATTTTTTT
>JAQFVV010014516.1:0-34311 GCA_028023455.1 Epiperipatus broadwayi
AATATAAAACGTCTTCGATTTTTCTTATCTTTTCTATTTTTCTCCATTTTTCTGATAAGATTTTGAATAGTTTTTTAAATATTATTCTTTAGCTTTTGATTGTCTTTTTATCTTTTCTATCTAAAGTATTTTCTTTCATTCATCATTATTTGGTGATATTTGTCTATTTTTCTCATCATCTGGATTTCTAGCTTCTCTTTTCATCAATATCATTCAATTGTTTCATCAATATCTAATTGTCTTTCAATTTCTTTGCCATCCTTTGATTTTTTTTTTAATTGCACTTATAAACATCACCTGTATTTGTTCAGTTTTAACTATTGCTTTTTTTTTCTTTTCCACTTCCTCAGCTGAATGTTAGTCTTGACAATATTCAGCTTGCTTCTTCGTTTTTTTTTTATTTGATCTAGTTAACATATAATTTATAGCAAATTTTTATATAAAATTAAAAATTATTTTTTTAGACACATGATCCACATGTTCTTTTCCACTCATGTAACTTTTCATCCTCAGACCCGCCTTGCTTTTGAACACTTCAATGTTAGTCTATATATTTTAATTTTAGGCCAGTTTATAGTTTTTATCTAATTTATTTTCTTTCTTTAATAATATTATTAAAATATTCGAAATATCAATATATATATATGTGTGTGTGTGTGCGCGCGTGTGTGTGTTATATTACGTGCTGAACTCATATTCAAGCTTCCTGGGGACCATGGCGTATATTTAAATAATTTTCAAATATAAAAAAAGATAATTATAAATAATCAAGCAAAATTCACTAAAAGTATATTTGTGTTGTTTTGCAGGATAAGATGATTGTTTACTAAAGAATAGGAACTGTTCTGTTTTCTTTGTGTGTGTTTTTTATTCAACCTTTTATTTTTTGCTTTTACATTACAATCTCCAATCATTTAAGATAGTTATTAAGATTTGATTATCAAAATGCTTATTGTCAACATTAAACTTTATTTGTAAGATTTATTCAATAGTATACTTTATTTATCGTCATGATTTACATTTTCTTTATTTAAATATTACAGACACGCATATATGCATATATGTACTAACATTATAGAACTGTGGAAATCAATTATGGTGAACAAATAAGAAAATAATCGAACCAAAAACTGATTATATAAATTTAATTCATTTGATAATTAACATAGGAATGAGGAAAAGTTTTTAATAAAACAATAACAACAACAGAAAAACAAAACATTTTTTTTTGCTAAATAATATTATAAATAAAAATATAAGATAAAAAATCTTATACAAGCACTGAAAACAGAATCCAGAATGGAATAATGGAGCGCACAAGACTCCTGGTTAATTCAGGATGGAAGCGTAAAAATAATAAATGAGCTACAATATTAATGGATAAAAGATTATTATTTCTAATTTTTATAGAATTCTGTGTGCATAAGTTAAAACTATTCTGATTTAACTAAACAAATGATCAAAAGACTGCTCAACTTATGTTGTGGCACGTGACCTAATGAATATTTTTTTCATTAAAGTATAAGTTGGAAATCAGATAAAACAGTCTCATAGAAAAAAATAATTTGTTAAAATTTTCATTCAATTGGAAACACATCTTTTTCAAAGTTTTATTTATTTTTTTAATTTAGGATAGAAAAAGTTCTGAAGAATATTGATTTTCAATTACAGCTTACTTTTTAATTTTTTTTTAAAAAAGCGTTTATTTTATTGCTGAAATGTATTTTAATGGAAAAGTTTTTGGCCAGACCGACATGGCATAGCATGAAATAGATCAACATTTTTTCTGTTATTTGGTAAATGGTGTTTTTCCTTAAATAATCATAAACAATTATGTATATATTAATTTAAAGATTTTCACAGTCTACAGAGAACATAGTGTATTAATGCTGCCCAATCCTTAATAAAGATTTTATTATAATATATAATCCCCATGTTTAGAAAAATATAAACTTTAGCATTAAAAAGTTAAACAGTATATAGTGATCAATAAACAATTTCCACACGAGTATGTAGATAATAATTAAAGCAACAAAATTAAGTATACATACAATATTTATTAACTGCTAAGCCAAGCTTTTATTACAGAGTATCTTTGTCAAAGCATGACTGATATAGAAGATTAGCAAGAAAGTGTTAGCATTTCCAACTGTATATAAAGGTGAGTTATAATGGTCATAGATTTTAATAAATTTGCATATGTGCAAGTATAAATATATGTTGTTAGCCTTTATATTAATCACATTTACAAAATTTATAATATACCAAGTTTTTTTAACTTTTTGTTATCTAATGTTGTTATTAAGCCAAATGATTTTAGGGCTAGCAGGTTTTAAAAAGTGGCCAATATTTTTTTCATGGTTTATGAGTATTGAACTATAAGAATTGTTGGACTTGGTTTTATTATACAAGTGAATGTGTTAAGAAATTCTTGATTTCAAATTAGCATGAAATTCACCATGCCATTACAAAACTGGCAGTCCAAGGAGTACACACATAGAGCTTTATCATCATAACTGATTTTATCCTTAGAATTATTAATGAGCCTATTCAATGAAAGTGGGAATTTGAAACCAGTGTTAATGTCTTTGTTTAGAATTAATTTTGAGTGAATATTGGGAATGAATGGCATGTTAATCCATGATTTAAAATTGATATATATTTGTGTCTATAGTTGAATTTCTGATATGTCTATTAAGCATGATAGTGGAATAGCCAAATTTAATCAAATTCTTCTTATAAGATTCTAAATTATTTTTTGCATCAGTTATAAATTTAAAAAACCTAGAATGAGAATGTAAATAACCACTAACACTGAGAAATTTGACAATCATTGAGTAATAAATTGTATGCTTCTGTCAAATCAATCTTAAGTCAATGAATTTCATAGATTGGTGATTGTCTTCAACCTTCATTGCCACTTTATGTTGAGGAACTGTTTGAATTTGTTTACCATGCCATTCATCTCCAATATTCATTCAAAATCAAAATTAATTTAAACAAAGACTTTAACATTAATTTCTGATACCCATTATAATTAAGCAGGCTCATTGATAATTCTAAAGACAAAATCAGTCACAATGACAAAGCTCAACTTGTGTATTCCTTGGACTGCCAGTACAGTAATAGCAAAAATACTATAGTGAAACTCATGTTAATTTGAAATGTAGAATTTCTCAACTTATACACTTCGTATAATAGAGCCATGTTCAAAACTTCTTATAATTCAGTATTTGTTGACCATGAAAAGAACACTGGTCACTCTTTTAAACCACCTGACCTTAAAACTGTTTGTCTTGAGAGCAACAACAGGAGAAAAAAAGTTAAAGCTTGGTATATTATAAATTCTCTAAATGTGATTAATACAAAGGCCAATAGTGTTCTCTTAGTAAACACTGGTTATTTAATTTAACTGCATGATTTAGAGACACACATATTTGCACATCCACATCCACTGTAACTCATCTTTATAAACAATTGGGAATGTCAACACTTTCTTGTTAATCTTCTATGTCAGTCGTGCTTTGACAAAGATACTCCATATCAAAAGCCTGTCTTAGCAGTTAATAAATTTTGTATTTATACATAATTTTGTTGCCATAATTATTATCTACATACTTGTGTGAAAATTGTTTACTTATTACATATTGTCTATGGTATTAATTTATTTTTCTTTATATATTGTGATCTTAAGTTCTGCATCCAAAACTGTTTAGATATTATGATAACATATCTTTAAAAAATTATCTATTTTTATTAAATAAGTCATTGTGTATGTTAAACATAATAAATCATTTGGTCTGTTAAAGTGTTAAATTAGAAAACGGATGACAAGTTTAAATAAAATAAATTTCATTATTTAAAAGTATAAGATCATAAATTTAATATTCTTATTAATGTTTATCTTATTCTTAGTTTCAGAATGCTATTATACATTAAGTAATTTATATTGCGCATAAGTAATTTATATTGCGTGTTATGCAAAAAAGTGAAGCTTGTCTAAAATCTTATTAAAGAGTTATATGGCTAAGCGCTTTCAGGGAACTTGAGTCTCCATAATCATAGCCTACTTTTAATTGAAGTTTGACTGTGGTTTATGTAAAATTTTATTATACATTAAATATAGTTTAGACAATATTTATTAATTGAATTGCTTTAAAACAAATATTTTAAATAGTTTAATATCTAAAACATTCTATCAAGTTAGAAATTAACTGTAATTTATTTTAAAACAATTCTAAATAACATTCTAGTCTTCACAGTGTGTGTGCAGGCATATTATATTTTACTTTGATTAAAATAAACTTGAAAAAAGGTTGATTACAATTCAATTTCTTTGTTTAAAAGAATTAAGATGTAATATTGCTAAATTTATAATATTTTTCTATTTTCAACAAGTATTGTTTCTATTTTTTGAAAACTTGTAAAATGTTAAATAAATATATCACTTTTGTAATATTTAATAATCATTAAAAAATAATCATTTGTAAATTTATTATGTAATTATTATGTCTAAAAAAATTTCAAATAGTCTATAAAGTTATTTTTAAAATCTTTTACTTGATGACATATTTTAATGTTAAAATAATTAGTTAATTGATGCCTTTCATTATCAATTATTGATTCTTTATATATCACCTGACTTATCATATAAAAGCATCTGATCACATGTACTTACCTCATTTCTCACATCATCATTATTTCTTATCATCTCATAATGTGTTAAGTTATTAATCACTTATTTTGTTAATTTTAACCATAAATGGCTAACTTAAATACCTGTTAGGGCCTGTTGCTTTGGCCCATTGCTCACTACAATATCTCTGAATGTATACACTAAGGAAATTCTTTTAGAAACTTGTTATTAATTGGAGTAAATGATAAGCTATCCCATAGCTTTATCATACCAGAAATTCTCAGAGATGTATATGAAATTATATTCCTAAGAACTATTAATTAACTTTTAATTTATTGTTTATTCACCCTCAAATTTTAATTGGAAAAAAAGTATAATATTTTTGAATACCAGAATCTCTGTTTATTTATTAAATAATTTGCTAAATTATTTTCTATAACTAATTACAAAACTGTATATTGGCTTTTTATAATTATTTGCAAGTATTCTTATTAAGCTAAATCTTATTTATAATAATAAGAGTTGGACTTTTATTAACTGAAAGATATAGTAAAATAGCGAGAATTGCTAATAACTCTGAAATTTTAAATGTATTTACTTTATTAAAAAAGTAAATTATTTTGACTTTATAATTTAAAATGACATTTGTGAAAAATAGCATTGTGCTAATTTAAAAAAATAAATAAACAAAATGTTTATTTTAATGACTAAAATTGAGAAATGAAAATATTTGTGTTTCCAGGAATTGTCTCATTTTAAATATGTCATGAAAGGATTGACTTTATACTTATGTGATTTATCATTAGATAAAATATACCCTTTGAAATATATTATTTATTATAAAAATATTTTCACTTTCTATGAAATAAAAAGTGACTATTTATGCTGAAATATATGATAGTTCATCTAGATATATTATTTATTGTGACAGATAAAATAAATGTTTTTATAAATGTTTTATTGCTTTTAAAAATTCATTTTGCTTTGAATGTAAATAATATTAAACTGTCTGCAAAGTTTATATTGCTTTTCATAAATTTTATTGCAATATTTTACTTGTTATCAAAAATTAATTAATACTGTGCTTTCTACAAGTTATTGTCTTTAAACTTCATTGTTACTGTACATTGCTTCAAAAGAACTCATTATGCTCCCTCTAAATTTTTCATTGCTTTAAACTTTGAATTGCTTAGAAGGAACTAATATTATTTATACTTCCTATTAAAGTATTACTGAGCTCCTTTGTTACTTATAAAGTTTACATTGTGCTTTCTATAATTTTTTTATTATGTTAAAGCTCGAAGAAAATTATATTGTAAACCTTGTGTAGAAAATCATTAATTTACTTAACAAAATGTTTTTCAATAAAAAAAATTTGACATAAAATAATAATCATAGTAGATACAACATTTTACAGAATTAGTGCATCTACTTTAGAGTTTAATTCTCTCATTTAATTTATTTTACATAGTCATCAGTGATCTTCCAGATACAGAATGCAGGAAATTCATCTCTCTAACAATTATTTCATTGACTTCTCAAATAATATCCTTCCTCGAATTTGAAAATCTGTCAATAAAAACACAAAAAGATTTGAATAAAATAGTCAACAAAAAGAGAATGTCTAATTTTTCATCTAAACAGAGATTTATCATAATGTGAATGTAACCTTTTGAAATTATATATATATGTGTGTGTGTGTACTTGTGTGTTTATATTAAGAACTTGCAATGTAGGGCTTCACATTTATTTCTTAATGTTCCTATAAACTGAAAGCTTGACCTTGGAAATTTTTGCAGGTTTTCAATTATTCAGAAAATAATAATATATAAAGTTCAGTTGATTATTATTTAATTAAGTTATATAAATAAGCATTTATTTTTATAGCGTCTGTATACAATTTGTAATTACATTCATATAGGCCTTTTAAGCCAATTGTGCAAACGCTTTGCGAGTGTTATATTGTCACACCTTCTGTGCCAGTACTTCAGATTTGCTCATATATAAATATTTGAGTCGTAGGAATAAGAGGGATTCTTTTTATTCCTGCATAAATTCTATATCTTGTATTGGTCAGAGGGTATTCATTTATTATTTAATTAATTAAGTTATGAAAATATCGCCTAATTGTTGATTAGCCAGACGTATAACGTTTTATTTTTCACAGTTTTTTGTTGTTTTTATTTTGTTCTGAAGAATTATTAGAAAAGCCTTTATTATCGCAATCGACAATTTATGTTTATCTAAATAATATATATGTTTACATTCTGCATCCAATAAATTTTGTAATATTAAAATAAAATAAATAACAAGACAAAAAACAAATTCAGTAAAAATTCCATCATGCTTTATTATGACAGTAATTTTAGTTTTTTCAGTTATATTATTAACAGTTAATTTCAAAAGATCTAAAAAAAAAATAACTTTCAAGATTTTAATTTTAAATTGTCTTTGTATGTTTGTGTATGTTATATATATGGTGGTAGTATGTGCGCGTGTAGGGTTATGCCGGAGATATTTATCAGCCGGATGTAAACTTTTATCTATAGCCCCGTAAAAAATATGTAAAAGAAATTGCATTTGCTCTAGTTTTTCATTAGTGATATAATTTTTGTGCAGAAAAAGCCTGATGCAGAGACAACTTTAAAGTTTTTATACTTTATTGTAACACAAATTACTAGTGTATATATTTTGCAAAAATAAAAATATGTAGCACTCAACATCTCTTTTATCTGCAAATAATTAAAATAGATTAATATCTAAAATAACAATGCAGAATTAATAAAAATTCAGTTTCAGTTGGAAATGTCTACGTTATGCCTGTTCCTTTTTATGACGTAGAATATATCAAGAAATGAATATTATTACTATTAATAATAATACTGCATTAAGTAATAATATAAATTAGATATCAGATACATAAAGTAAATATTTGATATGTTTCTTGTCACCTATTAATGTTACTGCATAACTGCATAACTGCAGTGCACCCAATGTCTTCTCAGGCTGTCATGGTCATGAGACAGATACGTTAATATGAATATTTTTATGAATTAAAGATGATTGCTTACGGTGATTTGCTGAAAAACTCATATGATGGTTTAAAACTATTTTAATTAGATTTGTAAAATGCCTAAAAGAAACTAACTGCTCTATTTACTTATTATGCTATATAGATCTAACTAAAAACATTCTTATTAAAATATACTTTGAAATAAAATAGTTTTCTGGTAAAATTATATTAAAAAGTAGCTAACATTTCAATATGATCATATCTTCTTCAATACTTTCTTTATTGTAAGAATGTTTTCCATTTAGAATTTTTCATTCTTGTGTTTTTTCTCTATTTTCAAAGATTATTTTAAACTTCTCACCCCAATAATTAAAAAAATAAGAATAAAAATTTAAATATATATATATTCTTACAATTCAAAAAAGAGAAAACTCTTTAAAATATGAATCCTTATAAAAATTTCACTACTTTTTACTTTATCTTTTTCTGCAAAAATGCTTCCTTGATTGACAACGTATACTTTAATGAAAAATTTATTTGTCAGTCTCATGTGGCACAATCAGAAAATAGAAATCCAAAATTTTTCATGTATTTTCTAAGTTTAATCAAGATAGTTTTAAACATTTATTATATTTCTTATTAAATAATCATCGATAGATATATAAAAGGATGTGTAGATAGATAGATATGTAGATAGTTGGATAGGTAGATAGGTTAGATAGATAGATAGATAGATAGATAGATAGATAGATAGATAGATAGATAGATAGATAGATAGATAGATAGATAGATAGATAGATAGATAGATAGATAGATAGATAGATAGATAGATAGATAGATAGATAGATAGATAGATAGATAGATAGATAGATAGATAGATAGATAGATAGATAGATAGATAGATAGATAGATAGATAGATAGATAGATAGATAGATAGATAGATAGATAGATAGATAGATGATGATAGTAGGGGGGAGGGTAGGATAGATAGATAGATAGATAGATAGATAGATAGATAGATAGATAGATAGATAGATAGATAGATAGATAGATAGATAGATAGATAGATAGAAAGGAGTTTGCTTTGAAACTTTAAAGGAACTGATCAAAGCAAAATTTTTATTATTCTATGTGCATTCTGACCATTACAACTGTAATTATTATATATTTATTGATATGTGAATAGCAAAGAGAACAATCCTTTGTTCATGCACTGTTCATAAATATTTTTAATTTACATGCACTCAATCTCATTCATAAGTGAGGGATTGAACCTATTTTATATTAACATATAAATTGACAAACAAATTGTACAAATTTATTTAGTCTATAACATGAAAGAGATAGAATCTCATTTTTAATCTCCTGTGATTAGACATATATATTAATTTTCAAACATAATGCAATTAAATCTATTATTAATCAAGCAAATATGAACAGCGAATATATGGCGCATGATTGAAGAATTATTTCCATCACTATTTATTATATGTCTTCAGCATTTGATTAATTTATTTAATTATTTATATGATAAATGAACATGGATGCGCTATTCATCAACATGTATCAACCAGTTTTACTGACTTTTTATTTTCAATTTAAGTTTAAGAAACATCACGAACATATGAAAGTTTTTAACTGAACTATCTCTAGAGTTTTCTTAAAAGATGCACATGTACGTAAAATTACATTATAGCCCTTATTTCCATAACGTTTAAAGTCACTAGCTAGGGCAATGATTGGTATCAAAGGCAAAGAATGATAAGAATTTTCTGCGTGCAAACCAAACTGCCATTCAGTGATGAACTTTTATTTAGCTATCCACAACTAGAATCATTTCCAGATAAAAGAAGATAATACAAATTAGAAGAACTGTTCTAATGTTAGAAAAAAATATTATTGGATTTGTGAAGTCAAAAAGAAAATGGAAAAGTCAGTTGATTTGAAAAGTGGCTATGTTTTTTAATACAAAAACAGAAATATTGGAAACAAAAGTGGAGTGAGATTCATTATAGACTAGTGTAAAAACAACATTAAGCTGATGATAGTATATCAGACAGAATCGTTATTCAAATTAATGAAAGATGTCAATGGCAAATAATTCAGGTTATCTCCTAATGGGTTCTCATTGTTTTGAAGAAGCAGAAATTTATTATATGGATGCATAAAACACTTTTAATCAGACCAAATATTTTAAAATAGTGGCAAAAATGAAAGAAAATTTAGTCTGGGAGAAATAGCTGATAAAGAAAAACAATATATTTTTAATTATTTCTTTGGAAAAAAAATGCTAAGTGGAAATTGATATAAAAAGATCCAAACAAAGATCTAGCAGAATTGAAATACATTTTGGCTAACAGAAAATACGTGTTTCAAGATTATAATGTTTTTAATATGTTTAGCACAGAAAGTCATCATCAATTAGTGAAGTGTAAGATATGTGTAATGTAAAATTAAAGATACTACTATTAAGAAAATCGATATTAACAGTTGATATTTCTAATTTTTAGTTACACATCAATAAATTTAAATTATAACTTGCAAATCGATTAAAAATATTAACAGAATTTGCAAATGGTTGATTTGACTGAAATCAATAAAACAATAACAATATTCTATTAAAAACTGTAATAAATTTCTACTAAGACACAATATATAAAAAAAAGAATGGATATGAAAATATTTAAAATTATTTCATTAAAAAAGTGACTATTTAAAGTTTTGTAAAATAGTAGAAAAAAGAGCTAAGAATAATTATACAAAAATTTAAATATTAAATTGACAAGCGAAAATATAAAAGAGAATAAAAGTCCCATAAGTATAATGCAATATCTCAATATTGAAAGAAGTTATTTCTGCAATAAAAAAATGGAACTATTACTCAAAAGTGAGATGACATTATAAAATATGTAAAATTGTGTAAAGAATTATATTGTAATAAATAACAAGAAATAAAAATATCCTTTATAAATATTACATTTTTTAATTAACAACTATTTAAAGAAAAGATATGAGACGCCAATTAAATCAATAAGTAACGAATAAGAAATGATGGAATTCTTATTGGTGTTTTAAAATAAACAGATGAAGAAATGATAAAATTGTTGATAAAACTAAATACCAAATATTTAAATAATATAGATGCCCCAGATGATTGAAAGAATGCGTTAATGACATTGGATATTTAAGAAAAATGGTAAAGAAGATACTAAAAATTATAAATCTTTCAGTCTTGTATCAATTTTATATCAAATCTTTACTAAGATAATTACACCATCTATAGAGAATTTTGAAATAATATCAAAATGAAGTATGCTTATATGTTTGAAAAGGAAAATTTTTAATAAAATGTGTTTTACTAATTTATGAATCTGAGATGTGTACACTTCACAGAAGAGCAATACAGAGTGTGGAGAGATTTATGCTAGTATTAACAAAAAGAGAATAAACAAAATATATGAGTGAAAAAGCAGAACCTAAAGTGAAATTGGGCTCAAATATATTGCTAGAAGAGATGATAATACATAAGCAGTTAAAATATTAAACTGGATTTCAAAAATTGTAAAAGATCTAGCAAACAACCACATGTAAAATAAATGGATGAAATAAGAAAGTGTGCAATGATAATGTGAAGAAAAAAGGCTACAGATCAGAGAAAATGGATTGAACTTGGAGAGATCTTCATTCTGCAGTGGATCAATAATGGATGAAAATGATGATAATGATGATGATAAAGAATTTTGGAAATCTAATCAATCAAAGGATAGCTTGATGTAAAAATAGGTTTAACACAGTAAAGCCTATCCAAGTAGTGAGACAAATTTATAGAAAGAACTAATGAATATGAGTTGCCAATATACATAGATTTGATGGTTATGAAAAATCACTTGATTTTATAAACATTCTTAAGAAGATAAACGCTGTGTACTATATAGGATATAAACCCAAATTATTGTCATACTCAGAATGCCATAAGTCATAAAATTATATGGTTTCTGCCAAGAAGATTAATAGTGAGAAAAGTTAATGAAAAGATTGTTCAACAGGATTATAATCTATGTCCAAAACTTTTTACAGCGAATTATTAAAAGTATTTCATACATTAAAATACAGAACTATGAGGGTAAAAAAACAAATAGTTATTTTTGCAAATAGTGATTCAAATCTTTAGATGTTGGAAAAGTTATCAGATAAAAGTAAAAAGATAGGATTAAAGATAACTTCTTAAATGAATAACGTCCTATGAAATAAAATTTCTCAGAAAAAGAAAATAAAAATTGATAATTATGAAATTAGAAAAAATTAATAAGGACAAATGGCTTGGTCAGATTATTAATATAAATAAAAATGGATGAAATTAATATTAAAATTAAATTTGGGACTTAGTATTAAAAGAAAATATAAAAAAGTAAGTTTTTAATATATGTTTTAACCAATTCCTATCTATTTGTCTGCGACTTGAACATTTAAGAGAAGAAGAATACAGAAATTTCAGGTCTTCAATGAAGTAGGTAGACATGTATATTACAAGCAGCGAAAACAGATTGAAAACTAAATACATGGGTGAGAGAATAACAGATATGAATGACATTATTAAAAAATTAAAGACAGTAAAATTATCAGCTGAATATATTGCTAGTAGTAATGATAATTTATAAACAATTAAAGTTATAAAGATAATTCCAAAACATTGTACAAGGCAGAAAATATTTGTGGGATGTGGAGAAGAAAATATATGGATTGGATAATCTGTGTAAAACTGAAGATACCTTCATCCTGCAGTGGATCACTTATGGGCAAAAGTGATAATGATATATATGTATATACACACACAAAAGCAAATTTACAAAATGCATTTCATGCTTAAGAATATTAAATATATGAATAAGTAGAAAAGCAGATAGTTAGATAAATAGATTAATAAATAATTGAATAGAAATATAGATTAAAAAGGCATAGATAATTAGGTAAATAGGTAGGTAGGTAGGTAGGTAGGTAGGTAGGTAGATAGATAGATAGATAGATAGATAGATAGATAGATAGATAGATAGATAGATAGATAGATAGATAGATAGATAGATAGATAGATAGATAGATAGATAGATAGATGGATGGATGGATGGATGGATGGATGGATGGATGGATGGATGGATGGATGGATGGATGGATGGATGGATAGATAGATAGATAGATAGATAGATAGATAGATAGATAGATAGATAGATAGATAGATAGATAGATAGATAGATGTAAAATTTTTAAATTTTTGAAAATTCAACATTTGCCAAAATACAACTGATCACTATACATGTTTTTTTTAAAAATGTGTTACACATTTTTCAAAGCACAAATGATCAGTGCAAGCCATGCGAATTTTATCAACAGTACATGGGCAGTCCAACGTAAAATCTCCATCAATGCCTGCATCAGATCTGGCAGCTTTTATTGCTTCTTTAATGGCCAAAAATAAACAACATCCAAAAGCAACAGACATCTCTCCAATGGCCTAAAACAACAACAAAAATATATAAAATAATTAGTTAAATACTTTTAAGATAATTACTAAAAGAGTAATATATATATATATATATATATATATCAACCAGAGAACTGGATTTCATCAGAAAATAGTGCTGAATAATTTCTTTCAGAAACTAAACATTAGTAAACATTCTCATTTGCATATTTGAATTTTTCAATAGATTAATAATTTTTAAGAAGAACTTAACCAGGCAATTGGCGATATGTTAAGATAAATATCTTAATTATTTTAGAAAAAAACTTAGTTATCTTTTTTTTTTTTAACAAAATAAGAAAAAGAAAAAAAAACTATTTTCTCAACAAACATTACAATTTTTTTTTAATATTTAGTTAATTCGTATAATATGTATATATACATATGTCTGTGCAAAAAATGTATACTACACAAAAAATGCGTATAAAAATGTTGAGTATTTATGTTAAATCTCTAATATATATATACACCCTAAATTTATCTATGAAAACATTACAATTTATATAAATGTTGAATTATATTTTTCCATGGGTATTTAGTTGGATATTTAAGAGATTATATCCACTTATATAGAGATAACTTTAATTTTTGATGTTGTGAAGAAACTATCAATTACTAAACAATTGGCAATTCTCCTGAGACAAAAAAAGTTTTTTCTATTGACCTATAATACTTTTTTTACTGGAGTTCGCTGAAGTAAACTGAGGTACAAACCAAGTTTTTATAAAGATTTAATCCCAAAAGCTATTACATATATATATATATATATTATATATATATTATATTAAATATATATAAATATATATATATATATATATATATATATAATGTAATTTAATATACTAAATAATAATTAATAATAACAAATAGAGCATTAAGAAACTAGATAATCCAATGATGTACGAGTGCATAATATTTTCCTTAAGATTTGCAAAGATGGTATATTAGATGTGATTAATATGTAGACTATTTCCACCATTTATCATTGAATGTTGACTGTATAGAAAATTTTAAACTTTATTTAATCTTTGCAAATACAAACAACTTTTTAGTAATAACACACAAATAGATGTCATATGTTAGTTATTACACAATGTTTTGATTATTATTATTCTCCACTCTTTTTTGGATATTATTGGCCTGACCAGAGACAATATTAACATAGGAGTTAAACTTACACTTTTAGATTCTTGAATATCAAAATTTAAGCAACACTTTAACTAATTGAGCTATTCTGTCAAACGCAACAGCCAGTAGCAATTTTATATACTTATCTATGATGGTTGATTCAAATCTCTTCATTCCTTCAATATTTTAATACTTATTTCTAAATGTGAGGTTGATTTGAGACTTCTGACATTATGTATTGCCATAGTGAGTTGACTATAGGATTATTTGCCATTGTCATATGAGCAACTTCTTTAAATGTTTTTCTTTGCACCTTTTCCTCTCTATCCAATATTTTTGTATTTTGTGAATTGAACATACGTTCATTATTGCATACATGGTTACTACTGTAGTTACATCTGTTTTTTTTTTATTTTAACTATTAGTTCGTCTCCTTTCAACCATTGTTCAATAAGGCTATAGGTCTCACCAATATACTTCCTTTCACATTCACATAGTATTTCATAGATGCAATTTATACTTTTCAATATTTCCAGTTTAGGTTGTGTAGAAGTTAAAATTCCTTAAAGTGTGGTTTGGTTTTGGTAAGCTGTTTTAATATTACATTGACTGCAAATTTTTGTTAATTCGTCTGAAATTTCTGGTATGTATGGAGCAATACCAATAATTATTTTTTATTTTGGTGTCTCTTTTTATTGTCTATTAAGAGTTTTTTTTTGATGACAGCTGATGGATAAAATTTTTAAAGGAGTTTGTTCTATGTACATCTTTTCATTATCCAAATCTCTGCTTTCTGAACAAATTTTTTTTGCTGTTTTATAGTGATATTATAATTTCATGTTTTGTGCTTCTGATATAATTGGATGTATACACCAAGTAGTTTACAATTGTGTGTTGGTTTTTTATAAACTGATGTATTTAGTTTGCCTTGAGAGGGGTCTTGTCACAAGAACATCTAGCAATGCCAATTTTTGTTCTTGTTCTGATTTCATTGTGAATTTAATTAGAGATATGTTATTGATATGCATCCACCATGGCCATACCATAAATGTATTATCAACATAGTGAAACCACATTTTATCTTGAAATAGTGCAGTATTTAAGGCTATGTTTTCAAGTTCTTCCATATAAATATTGCTAAGCAAGAATGACAGCAGCAAACCCATGGCCATCTTTTGATTTTGTTGGAAGATTTCTGAGTTGTATTGAAAATACATTGTTGTTATATTATCATAGGTAGAATTGTTCTAGTTTATAGATTATTATTATCAAATAATCTTTTTCTTACAATAGATAATGAATTCTTTATCACATGGTACATTTGTAAATAAACTTTCTACATCAAAGCTCACAAACATATCAGTTCTTTCTATTTTCATGTCTCTGATTAACAACATAACTCCTTCAATAAAATTTATAGTGGAATCAAAACAAGAACAAAAATTGGCATTCTTAGATGTTATTGTGACAAGATCAGAAAAAAATAAAAACAACAGTTTCTAAAAAAAACTTTCACACACTGGCTAGTACTTGTCACATACATTCAATCATTCCAAAGCAGAAAACATGGAATTATTCTATCAATATGAATGCTGTTTGTTTAGAAACCACTGATTTGGAAAATGAAAAGATTTACATAGAATAAACTTTTTTTTGGATAGATAAGTTCATATCAAATCATTTTTTTTTTGTGCCTGTATTAAATGCTTTACTTTTTTTATGAAGAGAGTGAGAGATATTGTTGGGTGAAATATTTTTAAATCGGATCGGGTGTTATTATCAAATGCTTAGACTTATTGATATGTTTGATAGTTTGTGTGAATGTTGGGCTAAAACATCATCATTAGGCTGTAAAAGTACAGATAGTTTTAAAGATTTAATACACATTTCTTATTACTATTGTTATTATCGTAAAGTTAAAGTTATATATAGGCTAATTAAGGTTTGAAAAAATTGTTGGCTAATGTTCTGGTGTACTATTTCGTGAGAGGAATGTAGATGTGAAAGTTTTACTCGTTCAAATTGGTGTTAGACCTGGGTATGCATGGATGGACAAATTGTCCCCACCAAGCTAGTGGAGTCACAGATTAGTTCGCTCACTAAGATGTTATTCATTTTTTTATAAAGTACTTAAATACAGTGAAAGAGTTTCGCACTTGGTTATTTTCTACACCGTAAGATGATTTCTGTATTGATGGCCAGAGGTTAATAGATAAACCCAAATCTCTCTGTATGACTAGCAATAAAATTCTAGCATACCTCAACCTTAGTGAAAAGGTATTTTCTCTTATTCGGTTCACTGCCTACCTTATATTAATGTTGATATTCCTTATGGGTGTATAAATTACAGCTATTGCTAAGTATTATTTTTAAATGTTTGTTACAAGGTCGCAAACTCAATTTGATGTTAGGATGAGTGTGGATAGTGTGTGTGCGATTAGTATACTTGAATATTGTTTTGTTGATATATTTTAATTGAGTAATAAAATCCAAAAATAATAACGTAAATAAATATTAAATTTTAGGGTTAAATAAAACCTGAGAACATCATAAGCAATGCATATATAAAATTATCTAGAAAATATATCCACAGCCAGCTGAGAACTTCGCTGGAATGGTAAGATCACTGAGGTATTATTATTATTATTATTATTATTATTATTATTATTATTATTATTATTATTATTATTATTATTATTATTATTATTATTATTATTATTATTATTATTATTATTATTATTATTATTATTATTATTATTATTATTATTATTATTATTATTATTATTATTATTATTATTATTATTATTATTATTATTATTATTATTATTATTATTATTATTATTATTATTATTATTATTATTATTATTATTATTATTATTATTATTATTATTATTATTATTATTATTATTATTATTATTATTATTATTATTATTATTATTATTATTATTATTGTTGTTGTTGTTGTTGTTGTTGTTGTTGTTGTTATAAGAATATGAAAATAGATTGTATACTCGTATGATAATGATTAAGCTAAGTACTGATTTCTTGACATTTGAAAAGTAACTAAAATTAACTTAATGGTGAGAAGTCCATCCATACATAAAATATCTCATTGTAAAGCATAAGGTGAAGACATATTAGGTTAAAATTAGTTAATGGAAATTATTAAATTTTATTACTGGGAGAGTTATCCTTAGGGAATTCACTATGTCTTAGTTAAAATTAAGAACAAAATATATATATATGAAGGTAACTATTATCCTTATCTATCTGTTTTATTAGTGTTACTCCATGGCAATTGTGATTCTCTAGTAATTAAGAATTAATATTTGTATTTTAAAACCTCGTAAAATTATCTATTGATTTAGGGATATTTTTTTTTATCATATGGTTGTAGAACAGGGGAAAGCCGTGTGAACCATAGAAATAATGTACATATTATTTTATTGAATTACATTTGTTAATAAAATTTGTTTTTTTTTTTTAAATAAAATTTGCGTAAGTCTTAATGTTTTGTGGGTTATTACAATCTAGAAATCCAAATCCAATCATGCATCAATACATTGTCATTTATATTTGAAGCATTATTTTGGTAAATCATATCAGGTAAAATTTATTTCAAGGGTTAATTTTCTAAGCATATGTAGCACGGCAAGACTCAAAATTACCAATACTTTCGGAAATAATTCAGTATAGTTGAAATATAGATTATGAATGGCGGGATGGTTATTAGGTGATAGTGGATGCAGTGGGTGGGCATAAAATTCTTTCCTCCTCCATTGTATTCAAACACTTCTCTAGATGCTCTTCCTCATGATTTTTCTTTAAGGATGAAAGTGTTTGTAATATGTTATTTCCAAAATTTAACAGTAAGTTTAATTATTCGAACATTAGTGTACGTGGACATTGGTTACATTAAAGTCAGCCAAGATCAACCTCGGAGGTGATCACGAGAGGGATGTTTATCACCAATAATTCATAGCAGCTTGTTCGACTTCCAAGCCCTTATTGTTCTAAAACCCTGAGAAGAGATTATCATAGGAGATAAATGAGCTAGTACGATGGAAAATTTGAGATTAAAAGAGATAATAGTGTGATGATAATGGAGGGATGGATCAGGAGAGTGAAGATGGATATAGAACTATTTGTAATCTGAAACAAAATTTTAATTGTAACTTGAGTGTGCTGAGAATATAAATTGTAATGGGAGCTGAGTTTAAAGTTTCTTCTCTTTAACAACCATGAGTTTCCAAGAGTATTAATATTATTATTTTTAATGCATTCTCAGTGTTCTCTTAGTCTATTGATAGTCATTAACCCATTCATTAGAGATCATTATTAAAAATTATTAAGAATTTATTGAAATAAGGTTTAGCCTCAATATTTTCATTGAAGTTGTAATTTGGTGCCCTGGAAAATATGATTATGGATGTTCTATCCCATTATCATCGATCCTGAGAGAGGTTTAGAGATAATGTTAGCTGGTAGTGGAGGAGCATCCATCCATCCATCTGACCCAAAGGTTATAAGCAGTGCACAACCTGGCCACAAGTGTCTAAGAGCTGGAGTAAAACTTATAAGTGGTGCATAACATGGCTGTGTGACCAAAAAAGGTTATAAGTGGTGTGCCAACATGGTTGTGCAATGAATAATGGGTGATGGAAGTTATTTAAGAGCTGGAGAATTGAGATTGTAGATGCCAGCAACTGGTTATCAGAAATATATTATAAAATTAGGTATGGCAGTGTGTAGTTAATTTTGATAAAAGATCAAAATTTATTGTTTATTTAAAACTGGTTATTGATGATGATTGGATTTCTAGATACCCAAAACATTTGAAATGAGACATCTAGCTAGTATAATGATTACTACGGTCAAGAGAGATTAGGTGACCAATGTATAGGTTGTTGGGAGGGTTGTGATTGTTGGTTAATGGAAGAGGGGAAAGGTGTGTGCCTAATTTTTTATCGATAAATATAAAATGCCTAAGAGCAAAAGGGAGATAGATCAACCAGAGAATAAGAAGGAGGAGACATTAGAGGAAATGTCCTTAGTGTTACAAAGTAACGAAAGTCAGGAAAGGAAAGTATAGTGGCTGGTATTTTGAGGTCAGAAACAGATCGAAAGGAACCAGAAATGACTGATATTCAGAGATTTGAAGTAATGTTACAGACTAGCCAAGCAAGAATCAAATGAATAACCAAGCTAGACAAAATACCGAGTTAAAAGATAGCATAAAAAATCAAGTTGTAGAGTTAAAAGATAGCATAGAAAATCAAGTTGTAGAGTTAAAAGATGGCATAGAATATCAAGTTGTAGAGTTAAAAGATAGTCTAACCATTCAGCTTAGTAAGTTGGAGACCCAAGTGGAAGTTCAAAATGATAAGCTGGAGACGAGAATGAATGAGCGTGAGAGCCAGTGCAGGGTTCAAAGTTTGAACATAGAGAATAGAGTAGAGAAAGCTATAGAAAATATTACTCAAGAGAATAGGGAGTTTGGTGGGAGATTACAAAGTCAAATGGAGGCCATGAAAGAGTCATTGGAGAGTAAAATAGATCTTTCTAGAGATCAGCTTAAAGTAGAATTTATAGAAAAAGTAAAATTGAGATTATCTCAAAATAAACTAGAAATTGAGGCTGCCTTAGTAATGAGATTCACCAAGTTGACAATTGAGAGCCGAGAGAATCAGAGTAAGGCTGAGTACAAGCTAGAGATTTTGGAAAAAAAATAGAAGATACTAATGACAAATTAGCTGGCCATATGGTAGGAATGGATCAAAAACTCAGAAGCATTGAAGTTCAATCTAATCAAATAATCGATACATTTAAAAAAGATGTTGATGCATGATTTCAAAAAACAGAGAAAGTTCAGAGTGCTTTGAGAGTGGAGATTGAAAGTTATAAAGAAAGTACATTAGAGCAGGATAATCAGTTAGATAGGGGTTTATTAGCTGTAAAACAGGAATGTTCCAAGTCTATAAAAGAGTCAGAGATAAAGATGGAAAAAGTAAAACATTTTACATGGACTTTAGAAAGGGATATGAAGAAAATGCAGGAAGAGTTGGTAACAGTAGTTCAGAAAGTTGGTGAGTTGCCATATAGAGAGGTAGAACTTACTCTGGTGCTTATAAACCAGCTAGAAAAAATAAAGAGTGAGCAGATGGAGTTTATTTGTGAAGTCATTTATGAACTTCGTACAGAGAATAAAATTAGCCTATTGGATCAAGAAGGTCATGAAATACAGATACATAAATGCGAGAAAATAGGTGGTGTCAGAGATAGTCAATATCAAGAGGGTCTGCCCACTTGAGACAGTAGTTTGAATTGCATGATTCAGATCAGTAATAGTCCAGGTAGGCAAATTAGTAAAGCAAACAGGGTGAGTACCCTAGAAAGTGAAGATAACCAAGAAAAAATTTCTCCATGCTCGTTGGATGTGGGTAGTAATAATGGAATGGCAACCAAATTTTTAAAAATAAAAACTTACAAAGGGGATGATTTAGAAACACCAGTAGAATATTTACAAAATTTAAAAGAATTGTTTCTATTATGTCAGTTAACCGATGAGAAATTGGCAATAGCTATGAAGCATTTATATGGTACCACAAAATATTGGTGGCAGTCACTGTTTGAACAACCACAAACATATGGAGATTACTGACATTTAATCTTAGATAGTTTTTGAGGAGACGATAGGCAGAATAATGTCAGATATAAAATATCGCAAGAAAAATACAGCAATCAAAAGGAAAGTTATACGCAATTTTTCCACCATCAAGCAATAAAGTTAAAAATGTTGACTGCATTTCCCCTATCTGACTCCCAAATAATTAGAATAATCAGGCATAATTTACCTCACCAAATAGAACAGATCTTAAATATTGCTAACAACCCCACTATTGAAGCTTTTAAAAATGCTAGAAATGAGTGCGAGAGGTTTAAAAAATATGGTGAAAATAGATATATATATATCCACACTCTAGTAATGTGGGTGTGTCAACCATACAATATAGGTTTAATGGTAGGGACTCCAGGGGTCGTACTAAGTTCAGACCCAGTCCTTATGCTGGGAGAACAACTCATGTAAGTGGGCCAACAAATAAAAATAACAGAATGGGAGTTAACAAATCCTCGACAAGTGGTGTACAAACCGCTCCCAAAATTATCAACCAAAGTACTAGCAAGACAAGTGCATTAAACTAGACAAAACCTTGTTGGATAGTTTCTTGCTCCAGGATTCATATAAATAATATAAGAGAGATGAGGTGATATGACAGCTGGGGACAATCGATCTGGAGGTTGATTTTTTTAGAAGAGAATCAAGTGACTCATTTTCCCCTTCTCCATAGCTGTCCAACCATTCTGGTCTCAGTGACAAGAATTTTTATCAGTTTTAGTTGACCCAGGAAGCCAAGCTTCCATTTTATCAGAAGAAATGTATGTAAAAATTAATAATTTAGACCAAACCCTTCCTACTTTGCCTATTAAAGCAATACAAGTTACACTTGCTAATGGCAAGAAAACTAAACTATATAGCAAGCAAGTTTATCTAACTTTAAAGATAAATGAACCTGAATTCGAGCATGTTTTCTTAATTATGCCCAGCTTAATCCATGAAGCAATAATTGGCTCAGACTTCATGAATTTGAATAACTGTTTTATTGACTACAAAAGGAAATTTTTTCAATGCCAGAACGAGGCTTGTCCGTTTGTGACAAATATAATTGATCAGCCAAGACAATTAATGTGTATACAAAATGTGGCAATTAGTCTGAATATTAAATTAAAACTAGAAAGTTCATGTAGAATAGGCAGTGAATACTATGAACCACTGTACCAATTGCTAGTCTTGTATAGAGATGTTTTCTCAAAGATACCAGGCATATTGAGGGGATATGTACATCTAATCCAGTTAACATCTCAGGAACCATTTCAGCAATAGACTTATCTAATACCACACCAATATCAGGAAGAGGTGCAATATCAAATCAATAAAATGTTAGAATGGCAAATATTAAAGAAAAGCCCTTCCACATTTATTAACCCTTTGGTAGTGGTTAAAAAGAAAGATGGGACTATTAGGGTACGTTTGGATGCATGCAAACTCAACCAAGTTATTATTCCTGAACGTGATATTCTTTCCCCTACCCATGAATTATTTATTAAATTTCAATGGAAAAGCATCTTTTCAACCTTTGATTTGACAGCCAGCTATTGGCAGATACTACTTACTGCAAATGATCAAAAATATATGGCATTCCCGTTATCAGGGTCAATCCAATGTCTCCAGAGGATGCCCTTCAGTTTAATAAATAGTGGTGCTGCCTTGATTAGATGTTTAAACATGATCTTTTCTAAATCACTTAGGGACCTTTTAATTATGTATGTAGATGATATAGTTATAGCATCTAAAAACTTGGTTGACCATCTGCAACATCTAGAATAAATATAGGAATTGTAGTCACTTTACAAAATAATACTTATAGTTGAATATTTTTCAGCATTTTAAGATGATGTTTTTATTTGCAGATTCTCAGTTGACTAGTTGTTTGGTGAACAAAGCAGTAAAAATGTCTATTTATTCATTCACTTAATATAATGTATCTCTTGATAGATTTATTATTGTGACTAACATACTATAATGAATGATACTAATATTAAAACATCGGGAGGCCTGAATGTGATGATTAAAATATTTTAAAGCTTCTTGTTAATAAATTTGAACAGTTAAATAATAAATTTGATAAGTCAATCGAGAGCTGATTTTAATAAGTTTGATAAATTTAATATCGAATTTAATGCTTCAATTGCTGATTTGAAGAGTTTAATTATGATTTGGACATAAAGTTAAAAGAGACGGATGTAACATGTGATATGAGATTTAATGGGTTAAGATCTGAACCAAAAACCTTGAGAATAAGATAAATTGCAAAACAAGTTAACAATCGACATTAAAGAATCTCCAACAAAGAGTGATGATTTGACAGATGAGTTTAAGAAAACTAAAGGAGATTCAGTTACCAAAGTTATTACATTAGACATTACAGTAGAAAAATGTAAATGTTGAATTTAAAGTTGAACTTGAAAATATTATTAAAAATGATAAAGAGTATAAACAAAAGATTACTGAAGTTGATAAATGTTCAATGCAGCATGAAATGAATAGTTTTTGGTTGTTTATTAAGGATAAGTACCCACATAGAATTACTAATGGCGATTCCAAAAAGAGGAAAATATTATAGATTTAATGAAATTGATCAAAATTATAATGAAATAAATTTATGTATTTTATTAGGGGATAGATTAAAATATTTTAAAACCACTACTGATAAAAGAGATTATTTGCAGTAGAAAACTTATCGATGGAAAAGTTTTAAAAATAAATTAAATATAGTAAAAAATTTTAGTCCAATTCTTCTATGAGTAATGATAATAGAATTAATAATGCGTGTTTAATATATAATTTGAAGAACTTAGAAAATAAATCATTTAGTAAAAATATGTATATCACTGACCTTATTGATTTTGACACTACTAATCATTGATATAAGGTGATAATACGAAATATAAATATTTACAAATTTAATAATAATAATCATAATAACAGAGATCATAATGGTAGTTTTGTTTGGTATAAGAATGCAATAGTTATATGTAACAAAGAAATTGAATATATTATTCGTAGCATAAAGAATTAATGTGATAATGGGTTTATTTTGTAAATGTCCAGTTAAACTGAAAAAGAACTTAAATAAATACCATTTCTATATATTTTTTTGAATAATAGATAGTTTGTTTATAACTAAATTTGTTGAAGATATTAATTATATTTATTACTTGGCATATGAATTAAATGTTGATTTATATTTTTTTATAATTAATAAATGTATTGGTTGCAAAAGATCATAAAGGTATTTTCAATATCCGCAATTTAAAACCAAAAAGACCACCAGAATAGATAGCTAATATTTTAAATTAACTGATATGAAGAAATATTATTTGATATGAGAATAAAGTTTATTTATCTATTTATTTTGAAATGCTATAAACTCAAAAAATGTTAAGAATTTAATGAAAATAATAAAATCTAATTTAGTGATGAATATGTTAAAACTATATGTTTCAATATATATTGTTTGACTAGCTTTAATAATTTGACCTTAATAATATAAGTGTATAAAATATGTTTGTAATGATTGTTTTATAGAAAAGAATTTGAAAAATAAATAGTATTTCAAGACTATATGTTTATTTTATTTTTTGAATTGTCTGAGAGATTAATTATCTGAAAGATAACTAAATACTTTAAAATAACTTATCAGATAACAAATTAAGAGGATTAATAAATATATAATCTGATTTATGATCTAATTTTAAATGTTTTACAGAAGAAATTGTCTTTAGATATGCTATTATTATTAGAAGATGGAGTTATTAATAAGACTTTTATAGATAAATGGAAATTTTGTGAATTTGAAAATATATTAAATAAAAATAATATATATTTTTATGGATCTTATCTAATAAGTTAAAGATACTGAAATTTAAACATTTAGTCACTAGCATCACACACAGATATTATATACATATATTGTAGATTTAATTAAAGTATACATCGTTGTATTATATTTATCACATAACTTAATTATTGTGAGATATAAAAGATGAAGGGCTTTATTTAGAGTCAAAACAAAAGATAAAATGTAAAGTTGAATTTTGAGAAGATTTACTGTAAATTTTTGAAGATTGTTGTTACTTATAAATAATAATATATTGAAGATTTCAATATTTTTTTAATGTGAATAAAAAGTAATGTGCCATAGTGGCTTAATCTTAAACATGGAAGTGTTATATTCTTTAAAAAAAATGTTTTTATTGGATTATTTTATTTTTCTATTGGTTTTAAAAGGATTAAGTAGTTTACGTCATTAATAAATTGTGATTGACAATACATTTTAGTGTAAAATGAGATATGTAATTTTGAATTTTTTTAAACTGATGGTATATCAAAATATTAACTTATTTCATTCTTAGAAAGATATGAGAAAGTAAATCACTTATTGATCGGTTCATTTGTTAACATTTTTATTTACTGCAAACGTTTCATAAATAATATCTGAACATAGATAAGTAAAATAATCAATTAAAACAGAGGTAAAACTCTCCATGCAGTAACCATAGGAAATGGTGATCATGTGAAAAATAGTTAATTATTATTTAGTGTGTGTATGCATGCATATATATTTCTATATTTATGTGATTAAAACAACGTTAAATTTCACATATTTAAAACATTATTGTTTATATAAGTATTTAAATAGATATTTTAAAATAATGAATATTGTATATTAAATAAATAAATAAATATTCAAGGAATGCTTATATTTTATTTGAATTATAATTTTAAAAATGTATTTTAATATTTAATTTTTTTTAAACCTATATCTTAAGCAAAGTTAAGAAACTATTTTAACATCATACACATTTATGTATTTGCAAGAACTTTTATTGAATAGAATTTAACTCTTCATTAACGAGACCTTAGCAATGAATTAAATTTGAGTCATACCATAGGACAATCTCCAGGATAGTAATCTAAATGTGACATCATCAGGAAAAAGATATTCAATCCCCTGATCTTAGTTTGATCATTCCATTCAAATCTCCATCTTAATAAATAAACTATGTAAAGTTCATGTATTGTATATTTTAACAATATTTTGGAATCTTTATTACAAATATGAGTGGCTAAGAAAATAAAGCATTTGCTCAAAAGGTTTGTTTTTTTTTAGAAATATGCATAGAATATAATTTCAAAGTTACAATGTATATAATTTATTGTAAATATAATTTGAGTGCTACAACATATATATTTTGTAATATAATTTAATACTATGTACAAACTTAGAAGATATAATTTAAATGCTACAATATGGTTTATGGAATATAAGAAAATTAACCAATGCTGTTATCCTTTGTGTGAAAACTTGTATCTTCATTAACATGAAAAAAATCTTTTAAACACTATAAACTGGGGTATAATTGAATTTAAACACAATGCTTATTTAACCTATCTACATACTATGGAAAAAACATCATAGGATTTGCAGGGATTTTTGAATTTTAGAATTAATCATTATTTTTTATATATCTCATGGGATATATATGTTTAATTGTAAAATTTGGTGTAAATTAGTAATTATTATTTTAATGGGATTATATTTTAAAGAACATTTCTTGTGATCATTGAAAAAATTAAACAGGTAGTATATTTTTATTCTTCATTTATTTATATATTTTTGAATGCATGTGTTTATTTATTATAAATAAAAATGTAGTATAACCAAAAAGAAAAGTTTAATTAAATAGTAAACAAAATGTAAATAAATTTTTTAATTCTAATTTTAGTTTTTTTTTTAAATTTATGATATGTTTGTTTGTTTTCTTCTCATATCTTAACATTCTTTAGTTTTCATATAAATTACTTCATTTTTTTATTAATTCATCCCCTAGTGAAAATTTCTGCAAGCTTTATATTATAATATGCATATTTTCTCATATACATTATAATATAAATTTTAGTTTGAAAAAAAAAACAACAGATGGCACAAAAATCAAATAATTTCTTAAGACAATGGAATTTAGCTCTTCCTTGATACGTATATTTATTGTATTATGACAAGTTTTTCAACATTACAATTTTTATGGCATTGTTTAAAGAAAATGATTTGAATAACTAAAAATGTGTTTATTTGCAAATGTATTACAATTCTAGATATTTTTATACAATAATTTATACAATGTTTATTAGATGTCAAAAATATAAATTATTAATAACTTATTTTGAATAAAAATACTTTATTTTCAAGAATAGAAGGTTATATTAGCAGACAATGCAAATATCACCTAAAGTATTTAGAAGCTTAGTTTTCTACATATGTAATCTAATTATAATAATGAGTATGAAAATATCATAATTTTGCCATAAATATTAAAAATTTTTAACCTTTTAAAGCATATTTCATTAGATGTAAGAGAAATAAATAAATATCCATTCATATTTTTAAAAGCAATCACAAATAATGAAGATATCATTCATTTTGGAAAATGAAAATAATCTTTTTAGAAATGATTATATTTAATCTTTTTGTTTTGATTACAATCTCATTTTTTAAATATTTATAGGGAAAAAATGTGAACATTTAAAATTTATTTTAGTAGTAAACAAAAGTATCTATCAAATGAAGTAAAATATTCTTTTCTGATAAGTAATAATGGTTTAATCTTAAATTTTATGTTGAACATGAAAACAAAAAAAAAACAATGAAATGTACAGAAGGTCAGACAATTGTATAAAGTATTTATGATCAATCTTGATAACAGTATGCATTTAATATGCATTTATATCATAATATTTTATGTATGTAAATTAATAAGCTCACATTTATTAGTATAAGAAAACATTAAACAAACTAAACATACTTGTTAAACTTCAAAAATATGTTTTAAGTATTTACATAACTATATTTGTGAAAATATATTTTCTTCTTGATTTTATTAGTATATTATTTGCAACACAAGTCAGATACATACATAAAATTATACATCATAAGCAATAGATAAAGATCACAATTCCTGACAAAATATCTCAACAAGGAATATTTTATTTGATTATGAAAATTATTTTATTATGTTCATTATATTAATAAATTTTATCTTTATTAATTAAAATTGAATTTTGTGATTATTCATAGCTAAATTATTGCATTATACTTTAATATAAACTATGAGAATCTCTATATATTTTCATTTATATACTGAAATATCAGCTAGCAAAAAAATATTAAATAAAGCAATTTACATATTTTAATCATTTTATTATATTATCTTAACATTTCATCAGGTGCACTTTGCCATTATACTGAATAAATAATCAAGATTAAGCTAATGTTTTATTAATCAATATTTGATTATGCTAATATATTTATTTTATTTCAAACTCGAACAATTTGGCACTCAATGTTATTGGTACTTTAATCAACTATATTTGTTTGACTCTTCATATGTAGATATGTTTTTCTAGTAGAATTTGATGTCTAAATATATGGCTCAATAATATTTTAAGTTTAACTAAGTGATAGTTATTTAAATATTATTTCTAAATTTGTATTCCATTACAATTTTGGTGCTCCAAGTGTGACTTAAATAAAAGCAATTATTTGAAGTTACTAATATATTTATTTTACCTTATACCATTACAAATTAAGGCACTCTAATTTGTGGCTGAATAGAAAACCAGTTACCTTAGATTTTTGTTATATGTATGTATATACATTTGATTATTTTATTCTGTTACAATTTGGTATCCATATTATGGGCGATTTGGTTTGATATTTATTTATTTCAATATTTTATACTGCTATAATATATATTGTAATGGATGGTAAATAATGATAGGATACAATGGGTATGCTGTTATTTAATGGATGGAAAATAATGGCTGGATAAATGATCAAAGAAGTTATCACAACTTAGAATGACAACTTGTAATGGACATTTTGTGACAACAGCATTGATTCTTTTTATTCATCCATCATAATATTTATCAGTAATTAAATCAGCACTAAAAACAGTCATTATTATGGCATTATAGAGTTTAGTTACTCAAAGTACAATATTTTTTCTAATAATAATTTGTTTTATTTAATTTTCTGAACTAATCATAAAAAAACATTGCCTAATTCAAATCACCTTTATTTGTTTTCAGAATGGGAATGCTTATCACTTGCATACATAATCACATATTAAGTATAAACCATGTTATGCATGATATGCCTTTAATTTGATACTTAAAAAACCATGAAAGTCATTATTAGTATTACATTTTAAAATAACATTTCAATAATAATAAATTAGAGATAAGACAAAAAAATTACAGTATAAAAATCATGTTGCATGCAAATACAAATAAATAAAGCACCTTTATATAGCATGCATACCTATGCATATCTCCATTTCTGACTGACATCACTATCTTATTTAACTGTCTTTAATCTTAAAAAATATAAACTTTTCAAATATATGCACATGTTTTCAAACTCTCTTAAATCACTTGTAAATAAAGTAATAAATATAGTTCTTCAATAAAAACAATTGTTTCATATTATTCCATTTTTCCACATACATTCATTTTAATATCATTTGACTATAAACAAACTACGTTTAAAGTATTTGTTTATAGGAATAAACAACTGATAATGTTTTTTATTTATTTGTTGAAAAATTATTTCTCAGTTTAAATCTGGTGCAATTTTCATATTTGCTTTATAGATAATAAATATTGAATTTTATCATTATTAGCTTACATTCTAATTGTTCTCACTCAATTTATTTGCTAAACATTTTATTTAGACCCTTAAACATTATTGTTAATAAGTTGGCTGTGTTGCCTTATTTTTTTTATTTCTTGGTTTAAATGAATAATTTTCATAAAAAGTCATATCTAAATATTATACACATGTAAATCATTCAGTTTCCGTTTTGTAGTGATACATTTCACAATTTGAACTAGCATTTAAAGGTAGCAACAACAAACTTTGAGTCATATTTATTTAATTAATACTATCAATTATTTTATTTCACCCACAATGTGATTAGGTTGGTTGTTAAAATGTACTGACATTTTGATAGAATATAAATATTTTTAATATATGCAGACACTCACCATTTTAATATATATATATATATATTTTAATATATATATATATATATATATATTGTTGAGCAATTGGCAATGCTCATTGTTTATATCTTACTAAGACTACTAATATATGGTATGGCTGAAGATCTATCAGTGCCATATAGCTATTTGCATCGGACAGCTGGGTTTGAAGACATTTTAGGTGTCTGAAAATTTCAGATTTTCCACTCAATAGGTAATTTTTAGATAAATGATGGCTTTGGTTGGTATTTTTAGATCTAGTGTCTGAAGCTATCCTAGTGCCTCTCTGAGGAGTGCCAAAGCACGAAATCATGGTCAGAGGTTGGGGGGGGTGTGACAGAGATATTTTAAATGCTTTCTCTGGCTAAGCATTTATCAGAAACCTTGTTGAGCAATTGGCAATGCTCATTGTTTATATCTTACAAGCTTAAAAGAATGGGGCCATGTGATCTATGACTCTTATTTTGACTATATATATATATATATATATATATATATATAAAAAAGAAAAGAGTCAGTCACTATATATATATATATATATATATATATATATACTAAAAGAAAAGAGTCAGTCACCTATATTTGATTTTATGTTTACTTGATTCTTTTAAACACATCATGAAACAATACTGGGATAACTAATAAATAAATTTAAAATTCAAAGTGCTTTATATCAATAATATATATGCACTTAAATGTTTAAAAAATGCAACAGACATTTTAGAAATTAATCTAGAAAATAAACTTTGTTTTCTTTAACTGGACACTTGCAACTGACCATATTTTTTCTCACTTTATTAAAATCAAATAAGAAATATAAAAATTTGACAGACAAATAATAATTAAAATTTGAAACAAATATGTTATTTAAGAGTAGTAATAACAGGTTTGAACTTATACATTTAATTTATAAATTAATTTATAAGTCAGCATTATGTACTATTATAAAAAAATTAATTTTCAAAATAAAAAAAAAAGTGCAATTGATCATAGTTTTGTCTTTCACCTCTCTTAAAAAGCCAAATCAGAAATTTTAAGAATAAATAGTAATAAAAATTTGAATCAAATCTATCAGGTATAATACTAAGAAGTTTGAAATTACAAATTTAATTTATAAATTAAATTTATAAAACGATATTGGGTAGTAATAGTATTTGATAAATCACTTTTCAAATACATTTATGGATTAATTACCCCACAGTTATTTCATGATCTCCATGCTTTGTTTAAAGAATCAATAAAGTAAAATCAAATATTATGTACCAGACTCTCTCTCTCTCTCTCTCTCTCTCTCTATATATATATATATATATATATATATATATATATATATATATATATATATATATATATATATATATATATATATAATTAGATTTCAACCAGTAACTATCTAAACATTCACAATAAAATATAGTAATCAATATCTCTCACTGCTATCAAGGCAACCTTCACACCTTTTAATAGCAAGAATGGAAATCCATTCTTACTAATGGTCCATTGAATATAAATGGACACTTAAAGATTGCAACTTGACTACAGAGTATGAAATATTGATACATTGAAGTTTAAATAAACCTCTTTAAACATGAAATAAACATGTCACTGTAATGCAGACTAATAAATAGTCAATTAACATTATAAACTGCAATACTTTTAAATTTCCCATGTATTATTTAGAAATATATATATATATATTGAGATATAGACTATTAAACAGAGGCCGTTAGTGGATATTTGTAATTGTATAATGGTTTATATATTTGTATGATTATTTCAGTTAGTGTTAACAGTAACTTTATTTTCATATATATATATATATATATTTCAAATACCTATATATATATATTTCAAATACCTATATCTATATTCTTTCAGTTAAACCCCTCCTCAAATTAAAAAAAGGTTGAATTTTGTAGTCAATTGCAAAATTCAAACTTTTCTTTATTTAAAGAGGGAGTCTGGCTAAAAAAATATAGCTATGGGATATTTTAAATATTTTATATAGATTCCAGTCATCATTGTGCGTTGTTACTATATATATGTTGTACAATTTTACTGCTCCAATTTTCATTCCTTTTCTCTTAATTGGTTTAACAGTGTCACTTCTTTACATTACTCTAAAACTTGAAACCTTCATTATTTAGTCACTCTATCACATAAAAAATGACCAATTGCTCTGTAGTAAGCAATGCATTTTGGTTTTCTTCCAATGTCTAAGTGCATCCTTCATTTTCGATGCAATAAAACAACTTATCTTCTTATGTTAAAAATGTTAAATAATTTATTTTGACATATACAGATAGATATTGTAACACTTATAATGGTCTATTCGTCTTTATCAAATATACAAATACAAAGGGTTAATAAGCTTATAATGAAGATGGAACCAAAGAAATTTACTACTCAAAAATCATATCATGGAGAAATAGAAGGAAATTTTCATCTCTTTGTCATTTTTTTCTAAAAATAGATATATAAATATAGAGATAATTAAACCAGTTAATACCAAATAAAATTCTCACAATATGTGAATACGAATTCACATAATAGTTATTAGGATTACTATTAAGTAAATCAAAGAATGTAAGTGTAAAGAAAGGAAAAACACAAACTCGAACTTGTCTAAAAATATATTAAAAAGTGAACTCTTAAAAATAAATTATGGATTCATTTCTAAAACCTAGATCATTATCATGGAAATGGAGACTGATTGCTAATAAGTTGTCATATTCATAGACAAATTGCAACTGATACATTTAATAAATGCCAAAGAAAATCCAGTTAGTCTCAAGATTATAGAGCAGGATTGGCATCTTTAAGTACGTCTATACCTAAAAATATGCATAAACTTAGATACAAATAACCAGATCTTCCACATACAGTCTCGTGGTGTAACACTCCATAAATAATAAGCACGGCCTTAAGTAAATTAGACATGATAACATTCATTATATTAAGAAAGACACATTATGTGAAAAGTAATTGTAAGAAAAGAGTAAAAAAGTAAATAATCCATATACTAATATTACATGATAAAATAATAAGTATGTAGTCAATTTTATCAATTGGAGTGTAAATGAATCCACCAAATTCACACCCATCAGATTACAATTGGAAGAAAATAACCCAATTTAATTCCACATACCTATGTCTATGCTCACAGAATCACCCATTTACCTAGAAAAGGATTGAAAGGATGCATATAACAAAATGCTAACAATGAGCGAAAGTTGTAACAAATTCCAAAAGAAAATTAAGTATCACATTAAAATAGGTGATAACGTTTTTATTAAAACACCACACATAAGTAACCCTAAAGAATTTATCTTCCACAAATTTTGCAATCTATATGAGAGTCCATTTACCATCATTAAATGCACTGGCCCAAATGCATACTGGATAGATAAAGGCAATAGTGTCAAAGGAACCTACAATGCTTAAAGTATGAAACCATACCATGGTGACAAATTATAGATTCACTAATAACTTAAAACAAAATACAATATTATAGATTACAAACTCAAAAATCCAAATACTATCTAACAACATAGATATTTGATCAAGTCAAAATCACTAGTGGTAAATAGGGATAATACCAAATACCACTAATAATCCAACAAAAGCAAAAATCATGGACCTATCTTAACCTAAACAAAAAAAATCAAAGAATTAAAGATAGAAACTATCTTTAATACTTTTATTGGGGGAATGTGTGATGGATGTCCACAACACTCCATCAATAACCAACATACACCATAACATCCAATCCAAATACCAGCCATGATATTAATGCTATTTAGTAAATGATAGAATCAAGTAATGCTAGAGCACATAAACTTGTATTAATTAATTATCACAACCTAATATTTAAAGCCAAACATAAATAAACGTTAAAACAAAAGTTAAACCTAAGCAATCAATGGGATATTATGACATACAATAGATCAGATGAATAAACTTAATCAAAAAATAATAATAATAAACCTAAGCAATCAATGTTATATAATAACATACAATAGAACAGATGAATAAACTTAATTAAATAATAATAATAATTAATGTATATAATATTAAAATAAAGAAAATTCAATATTTATTTTATTATCTTTTCTTACGAGTTTATTTTAATAAACTACTTATGCTAATGCATAACTAAAAATGACGTCAATAAAATAAAAAAAATTAGCACGAACTTACTGTATATAGATAGAAAAAAAATGAATTTTTTGTTGTTGTTCAAAGGATAGAAAAACCTGAGTAAATAAAATAAAATCCACCATTCCCTGAACTTAAA
>JAQFVV010014517.1:0-34292 GCA_028023455.1 Epiperipatus broadwayi
GTATATACATATATTCCTTTTAAGGCCTTCAAGAGGAATCAAAGGGTCTCCTTTCAGTTAATAGCAAAACTCCTTTCTACAGGGCAAGTTCCTAATGTCACTCCATACGGTCTTATCGTTGCAGCTGTTGTTACTATGTGATTATTCATATAGTATACGAACATGGATGGGCTGCTCACCAACAATTGAGTTATTTTTTTTTGCATTAGCCAGCGTGGTGAGTTTATAGGCTTTTACCTCTGAGTTTAAGATCCAAGAAACACCAAGGTCTTTTCTTCTCAGTGCCTGATAAGGCAGAATGAATGTTTGTGTAAATGATAAATATTTTCCCAATACATATATACAATTATGACAGGGAACAAAAAATAAAGCATGGCCCTTATTCCCAGGAGGCTGTAAAGTCACCAACCAAGGCAGCGGTTGGTGGCTGAAGAAGCCGGAGGGTGCTAAGAGTCCCCTGATTACTGGACCCAGGCTGCCATTTGATGATGACTTTTTATTTAGGTACTTACAACTGCAGATCACTTTCAAGTGAAGGAAGATTGCAAGAATTAGAAGAAGAACTCTCTTATATTAAATGGGACATTATTGGACTTTGTGAAGTTAGAAGAAAAGGTGAAGAGACAATTGATTTAAAAAGTGGACATATACTCTATTATAAAGGCACAAATATTGGAAATACAAGTGGAGTAGGATTCATTATAAATAAAAAGTGGAAGAACAATATTGTGGAGATTGATGGTGTATCAGACAGAGTGGCAAGATTAGTTATACAACTTAATAGCAGATACCAAATGCAGATAATTCAGGTTTATGCCCCAACAAGTTCTCATAGTGATGAAGTAGTAGAAGATTTTTATATGGATGTACAAAAGGCTTTTGATCAGAGTAAACACCATTTTAAAATTGTTATGGGAGACTTTAATGCTAGAATTGGTATAAAAATGAAAGATGAAAGTGCTGTGGGTAATTTTGGTTATGGTAATAGAAATGAGAGAGGACATAGACTTGTGGAGTTTGCAGAAAAAGAAAAACTTTATATTATGAATTCTTTTTTTGAGAAAAATGTTAAAAGGAAATGGACATGGAAGCATCCAAATGAAGGTACAGCAGAATTGGATTATATTTTGACTAACAGGAAATACATATTTCAAGATTGTAATGTTCTTAATAAATTTAACACAGGAAGTGATCATCGATTAGTAAGGTGTAAGATACGTGTTAATGTAAAACTAGAGAGACAAAAATTATTAAGGAAAACAATATTTACAGTTGATATTCCTAATCTTCAGAAACATTCTAATGAATTTAAATTAGAACTTACAAATCGGTTTCAAGTATTAGTAGATTTTGAACATGATTCAGATTTGAATGAAATTAATATGAAAATAACTGATACACTTTTGAAAACTGCAACAAAGATAGCTGGTAGAAAGAAACAGCAATTGACCAATAAAATTTCTACTGAGACTAGAGAATTTATGAAGAAAAGAAGGAATATGAAGACATACAAAAATGATGCATTAAAAAGAATTGAATATCTCGAATTTTGTAAAATGGTGTGGAAAAGAGTTGAAAATGATATAAGAAAGTATAACTGTGAACTAGCAAGGAAAGCTGTAGAAGAAAATAAAAGTCTTAAGAATGTAAAACAACATTTTGGTATTGGTAGGAAATTTATATCTGCAATAAGAAAAAAAGATGGAATTATTACTAAAAGGAGAGATGACATCATGAAATTGGTAGAAGATTTTTATCAAGAATTATATAGTAATAAAGAACAAGTACCTCCTATATCTATTACATCTTCCAAATTGCCCAGAATTTTAAATGAAGAAGTGAGACATGCAATTAAATGTATGAAGAAAGGAAAGGCTCCAGGTAATGATGGAATTATAATTGATATATTAAAAGAAGCAGGTGAAGAAATAGAAATTTTTTTAGCAAAGTTATATACCAAATGTCTAAATGATAAAGATGTACTGGATGATTGGAAGAATGCAGTAATAATATTAATATTTAAAAAAGGTGATAAAGAAGATATTAGAAATTACAGGCCTATCAGCCTTTTATCAGTTTTATATAAAATTTTTACCAAGATAATTACTACTCGTCTACAGAGAACATTGGATTTCCACCAACCAAGAGAACAAGCTGGATTTAAAAGTGGTTTTAGTACAGTAGATCATATCCAGGTATTGAGAGAAGTTATAGAAAGGACAAATGAATATGAGTTGCCATTATGCTTAGGATTTGTAGATTATGAAAAGGCATTTGATTCTATAAACATTTCTTCAGTGATTAAAGCATTAGATCATCAAGGTATAGATCCAGGATATTGTCATATTTTAAAGAATATTTATAAAAATGCAACAGCAACAATTAGATTACATAATGACACTGGGAAAGTCAACATTGAGAAAGGTGTAAGACAAGGTGACTCCATATCTCCAAAACTTTTTACAGCAGTGCTGCATGAAGTATTTTGTGGATTAAAATGGGAAACTAAAGGAGTGAAAGTAAATGGTGATTATTTAAGTCATTTAGATTTCGCAGATGATGTAGTTGTTTTTGCAAATAATGCTTCAGATCTGCAGGAAATGTTGCAGGAATTATCAGATGAAAGTAGGAAAGTAGGACTAAAGATAAATGTTAAAAAGACTAAAGTAATGTTTAATCGATTTGCTCAAAATATGAAAATAAAGATTGATTATGATGAATTAGAAGAAGTTAACAATTACAAATACCTTGGTCAGATTATTAATACAGATGGAAACATAATGGAGGAAATTAATCATAGAATTAAACTTGGTTGGAGTGCTTTTGGTAGAAATAACTTGATACTAAAAGGAAATATGCCTATGTGTTTGAAAAGGAAGGTTTTTAACAAATGTGTTTTACCAGTTCTTACTTATGGATCTGAGACTTGGACACTTAATAGAAGAGCAATTCAGAGACTTCAGACCACTCAAAGAAGTATGGAGAGATGTATGTTGGGAGTAACAAGAAGAGATCATAAATGCAATGTATGGGTAAGAGAACAAACAGGTGTTACTGACCTCATTGAAAAAATTAAAAGATTGAAGTGGAGTTGGGCTGGACATATTGTTAGAAGAGATGATAATAGATGGACAATTGAAATTTTAAACTGGATTCCAAGAGATTGTAAAAGACCCAGAAAGAGACCACATGTGAGATGGATGGATGAAATAAGAAAGTGTGCAGGGGTGATGTGGAGAAGAGAAGCTAAAGATCGGAGAAGATGGATTAAACTTGGAGAGACCTTCATCCTGCAGTGGATTGATAATGGTTGATAATGATGATGATGATGACACGTATATTAAAAAATAACAGTTTAAAATACATTGAAGTTTCTCTGCCTCCATTCCCATTAATTAACTGTTTGAATCCAGGTTAGATAAAGCTTGAAAATATTTTCAGGTTTCAATAGTATTTAGGATTTAGTTCAGGTATTAGAAACAGTTCAGATTATTATTCAGTATTGATTGGTTAAAAAATATCTGGTTGTTCTTAGAAAAATAAATAAATCTAGGATTTAAAAAATCACACAATTTCTTAGCACTTTTCAATTATTAGATCTGTGTTATTATGTCACCCCTTATTCTATGGATATGAAAAGAGATGCTATTAAAGAAGATCTTTTCCTATGGCTATTTTATTTTATTTCCATATGTCATAGCATCGGCCGGGCGGCAAACCCACAACCGTCTGCAACCAACTACTTGCTTGCAAGGCGACTGCGATGACCTCTCGGCTAATAACGCGTGACGACTATTTTATTTTAACCTTTATAAAATAATTAAATGGCTATGTATTCATTGCATTAGAAACAAGTTTTTTATTTCTAAAAAAAAAAAAAAAAAAAATACAACTTTCTTTTCATCTTTATCCATAATATACAGAAATGAGGCACAAGAGACGGCTGCTCTTTTCTTATTATTGTTTTACTATGGGTTAAAGAGTATTTAAACTATTTATTATACAGTGGCATAGTTTTAAACTCGAATATTATATATATTAAAGCACTGGAAGTATTCTATCATATGTATATATAAGCTAATATCATTGATACTATCTATTTAAAAAAACTATGTTTATTTTTATTTTTTTGGAAAAAAAACAACATTTATTTACTTATGATAATTCTTTAGAACAATTTAAAAATCTAAAATTTGTGTATGGTCCTACACATAAGGAGTCAGAGTGACTTGAAGTCATCATGGGCATAACAATAATTTAGGTCTTACCATGGAATTTAGGCATTCTATCATCAGATTTTCAATTGTATGGATGGCTGAAGAGTTGGAGGTTGGAGTAGATCGAAGACTGTCCATTAAAGTATGAAGATTCGTTGTCTTAATATAAAGTGAGCACTGATTATATGTATATGTGTGGGAGATGATGATCTGGACCAACTGATGAGTGCTGGATCAGCACGAAATACGGATATTGGGGATTATTTATCTTTTCTACATGTGTATCAGTGGTATGAGATAGTGTGGATAGTTAAAGGAAGCTTGAAATCTGTGTTCAAATCCCCTATATTTACAATTAAGCTCCAGATATATGAAGAATGTCTGTATTTCAAATATTGTATACTTTAACGATGTAATATTTTTCTAAATAATTCTAATTCAATTAAATTTCAATTTGAAAATAAGCTTTCTTATATATTTTTATAAAACTGAAACATAATAATGAAAAAAAAAAACATTACACTTTTGTTTCTTTTAAATGAAAAGTTTAACATTTTGATGAGTAGAAAAATAAAAGACATTTAAACGGCTTTCATAATATCTTGAAAGATAATCATTACTGAAGCAACATCATGATTATTATAACAATAGGCTAAGAAAAGTTCTTATTTAATATAAAACTGATTTGTGAAAAAAAAAGCTGGACTAAACGAAATGCATTTATTATTTTAATTTTTTGCAACTTGACAACCATTAAACTATTTTTTCCTTTTTATGACAAATTTATCATCGTCATCATTTTGAACGTTATCAGTCCATAGTAGGATGAAGGTTCTTCCTAGTTTAATCCAATTTATTCTAATTAGAATCTTTCTTTTTCACATTAGGCCATCAAACTTTCTTATTTCATCCATTTCACATGTAGTCTGTTTCTAGATCTTTTACAATCTCTTGGAATCAATATTAAAACTTCAACTGTTTATCCTTCATAATTTCTTCTAGAAATATATCTAATCTCATTGCATTTCAATCTCTTAATTTTTCCACAGATGTCAGTGATACCTGTTTATTTTTTCATCCAGTGATTTTGTTTTGGATCTTTTTGTTATTCCTAACATACATCTTTCCATACTTCATTAGACTGGTTAGAAGTCTGTTATTTCTCTTTTTCTAAATGTTCAATTATCAGATCTATACGTAAGAACTGTAATTCTTCTATTAAAGACTTTCTTTATTAAACACAGACATATTTCCTTCTAATATTAAGTCATTTCTACCAAAAGTATTATATTCAAGTTTAATTCTATAATTAATTTTATCTATCACGCTTCTATCTGCATTAATAATCAGATCAAGTTATTTGTATTGCTAACTTCTAATTCATTTATCAATCTTTAGTTTTTTCTTATACAAAAATCGAAATCTTACATATCATTTTCTATCTTAGAAACACCACATAAGAAAGGCATAGAAAATATTAGGCATCTGTTAATTGAATGTAAATGCCTGCAGTCAGAAAGAGTACAAATAATGAAGCTGTGGAAGAATAAATACAAACAAAATGATTATACAGAAAGTGGGTTCTTGGTTTTTTATGCTGGGTTTGGGAAATGATAAGCAGGATTTAAATATAAAGGCCATGGAGTTGACAAAAATTATGTTGTGAAATGGCATGGAGCAGGATAGAGAAGAATATGGGAAAATCTTAGGGTGGGGAATGGAAAGGGAAGATAAACTGGCCTAACAGGTTTCTCTGGGCATAATGGCTGAGATATAGGAGAAGTCACAGTGCTTTGCATTGCATCATAATTGTAAATTAATTAAAGCACATTAAAACAGGTAAAAAATAACATTTGCCCAAAAGAGCTTTTTTTGTGTATGATTATTATTATATATATTACTGCTGTTATATAAAGATATTTTATATATTATATCATTGATTTATTTAAATATATATTCATATATAGTTTTTATACTTCATCAACCACTGCTTCGACTGCAGCACCCCCCCCCAAAAAAAAAAGATTAAATTTGTGCTTAAAAACATCAATAATATAACAATCATTCAATACTTTGCTAATTATTATGTAAATACAGCTAATCAAATCACTTTTTAAGTAATTATTTTAAGCTGACGATTAAGACTCTATTCAAAGACTGATCATTATGGCAATGCTAGAAATATCATATTCAGTGAATTCAGCAAATTCCGAAATTCACCAAGTTCCAGATTCATTTGCTTTTATCAATGCCATAACTAGAGCTATTGTAAGAACTGCTCCTGAAGCAGCATCAATAGTTATTTGAGATTGTGGTATGCTTATTTATTCTGGTTTCTCATAAGAGCTAATAAATTTATATTGTTTTCATTTAGGATGAACAATATTCTATTTTTTTTCTTATTAGCATATAAATATTTATTACAGAAAAATGTTACAAAATAAAAGAAATATTATTTTAAATATTTATCACAGATGGGTGAATATATATAAAAAAAATATATTTTCCCAATTGTCATCATATAAAAAAATTGAAATAAAAAATAAAGGTCAATGTATTCCAGATATTACTATTCATCAAATAGTAGTTAGTAAAAATAAAATACATTAGATTTTTTACAATGATTGATATGGAAAAATAAAGTGGTTATGTGGTTGTGAAATTAGAAATGCTCTGCTTTGTTCTCCTTGCTTACTTTTTCATGATGATACTGTAATAAAGCATCCCTGTTTGATTGACTATTAAAGTTCCAAACTTTTTATAATTTTTTTAGCTGCGCAATAAATTAATGTAAACTCCTTCGTGTGCTCATATCTATGTGTGCATGTTTTTTAGACAATTATTTGATTGTGATCCGTATTTTATATTTATGTACACGTGTACTTAAAACGCAAATATAGATAATTTATGATCTATTTTAATCTACATCAGAATTAAAATATTTTTAAACAGTATTATTAAAAAAAAAAGATTCATTATAAATTATAGATCCCTAGAGAAATGCATTTAGTCAAGTGAATGGTAATGGAAAATAAATTAATGAGATGTCATATTTGATTACTATAAATAATATTACATGATATATAGCTTCAAATATTAATATTTAGTAGTTTCTTTTAAACATCAATAAATTCTATATGTTTTAAAACATACTTTCAGAAAAGATTATAGAATGTTGTTACAAGAAATAAACAAACAAAAGAAATATCCGAATAAGATTTTAGTAAATATCATTTAGAATTGTAGCATTTAACGATTTTTTTAAAAAAAAACAACAAATTTACACCCTAAAATTCACTTAGCAAACATTTTCAATAAATATCACTTTGATTAACGTTATACAGTTTTCACAATAAATTATTAAATAATTTTGAATGTATAAAGTTTTCATTCAAGATTATTTGAACCGTGCAAATGTTTATAAATCATATAACAAAGTATTTCTCATCAGTAATGAGAATTCTCTGTTGTAGAAATTATGTTTCGTATCAGATCTGATTTTATCTTTGGAAACTAAAAACTATTTTTATAATCTTATTTTTAACGGAAGTAACTTTTTTTTTTTCAAAATAAATAACAAAATGCACATTTTTTTAAAATATCAAGTTTTAAGCTAGTATAAGATTATTAATCTATAGATATAAATTATTCAATAAATGGGAAATCCGTGGTGAAAATGAAGTTAAATCCACAGCCAAATTGTATTGAAGTACAACAACCAATCAAACCTTTTGATCAATAGTAGCTTGGACAAATTTGCTATTGTTTTTTTTCCAGCAAGCAGAACAGATTTGATTAGTTGCTGCACTTCAATACACTTTGGCCGTGGATTTAACTTCATTTATATGATGGAGTTCTCACTTATTGAAGAATTTAGATGTATATTAACCTGTTAAAAATGTTAACTTTAAAATTATTAATCTATCAAGTTTACGTTTTCTTAAGTTTTTTTATAGCTTATTTCTCTACAAAAACGTTATTAAATCTTAATTATTAACTATACTCTAGGATAAAAATGTAAACCATCATTTTTTACTATATATATATTGGATAACAATCTAATTTCTTCAGATGAACCAGAAGTTTGAACATCTGACTTTCACACTAGGCGACTAAGACAAAAATCGGATCTTTACAGTTATGGCTTATAAACATGACTTTGTTAATTTTTCAAATATGAATAAATTCACAATCAATTTACTCATATATATATATATATTGTGAGATAAAGCCAAATTAAATCTCATTTTACAATTCTGTGTAAAATAGATACAGATTTCATTGCAAAAAATGAATATTGAATAATAAGTTACTGCACTGGAGATATGTATATATCCTAACACCTCTCATTAGCATTATCTAAATTTATTAGGATTACATTTATTTATTATGTTTTGCAAATATGCTTTAATTATTTTTAAATTGTTATCTAAATTGTTTTTGTCTCATGTGGCATGTGTTTAAGTGACTCATTAATAGTGTCAAGAGGATAAATATATCTGCCACTGAGTGCATTTATTTACACTTTAAAAACAAATAAAGGCCGGATTGTCATTATCATTCCGGTTTAGCTAATGAGATTTACTTGTTATTCAAAATATATATATAACGACAAAGAGTAGTCTGAATTTTTTTACTGGACAATTATTTAATAATCAAATAAGTTTTAGACAAAATGATATATATGTCATAAAATCTAAATTTGATTGGTTGCATATGTCTCTGGATTCCACTTTTATTGTTAAGAGATTGTCTTGACAAAAGTTAGAATTTGTTGATTGATATTGATATTGGGATTGACTGTTTACTAGCTTTTAATGATATGAGTGTGTGTGTACGTGCGCACGAGTACCTGTATGTGTGTGTCGGCATGTGTGTGTGTGAGAGAGAGTAGGTATTGCTCATGAAAAATAAGCTTAATTTATAACTGTCATATTTTAAGCCAGCTTATTCCTAACAATAATTTTCCAATAAAAACACAAATGATTATTATCATTCTTTATTAATTGTTAAATTAATATACCTTTTGTCTTAGAATATGGATTTTAAATTTTATTAAAAATAAATATATTCTCTATAAACTAAATTTGACATTTTTTAAAAATCTTTTTCTCTCTTTCTACTCACGTGTTAATTTTATATCTCTTGAAATCACAATCAGCGCTATATATTTCAAAGCACACAAACAGATTCCTAACACGTCTTTCATCTTCAATTAAGCTTTGACACGACTCACTTTTCCAATACCTACGTACAATTATTACTATATATTTGTGCAAATTATTTAACTTAATTTACAAGTACTACATTTAGCCAGCACTTATTCTTTTCTGTTGGTTTAATGCTCACCCAAAAGTTAATGGTTCCTGGATTTTTTATACTCTCTTATGAAAGTAGAGCTTAATTCGATCAAGTGAATAGAAATGCAGGTTATTGGTGATTGAATGTATCATGGTTTTCCTGAACAGTTCACACAGTTATTATTTTTTTCTTAATCAATTATTTAGGCAAATACCTTATTTGAGAATAGTGAAAATAAAAAATTAGTTTTAAAATCCAAATTTGATAATGATCCACCAGGTGTAAATTGATTTTAAGACACCTGCAAATCAATATATTACTGATTAAATGTATTATTTCTTCGTCTCCATTCCTTACAAACAAAATATAAAAATATGCTAAAATTGGAGAATAGTTATAATACATTAAGTTAAAATGATAGAAAAGTTTGGTATCCAGTAATTAATTCTTTTAAACCCAAACTTTCAAGCTCCCTTTTATCATCTACTCTATTTTATACAACCAATACACATGACCACATACATGCGAAAAAGATAAGTGATCTCTAATATATATATATATTTCATGCTAAACCAGCACTCATCAGTTGGTCCAGATCATTATCTCCCGCACATATATATAATCAGTACTCAGTTCATATTAAGATAGCAAATCGTCAAACTTTAGTGAGTGTTGGTGCTGCAGAATATGTATATTGGAGATCATTTACATTTTCCGCATGTATGTGGTCGTGTGTATTGTAGTATAAGATGGAGTGTATGATAAAAGGGAGCTTGAAAGTTTGAGTTTTAATCCCCTCTAACTACATCTAGCCTAAAAGTATTTACAATATACTTGTATTTAAATAATTCATTCTTTGCGGAATAAATTATAATCATATCTTTTCATTCTTACACACCCACTCAAAAAAGTTATTCCTTAACACATTAACACAGAAATGAGCTAGTTTTGCAAAAGTGGGGAGTCAATTTATCAAAAGAAGTTTTATGGTGGCTCTAAAAGAAAATAATTTAAAGACTGATAAAGTAAATCAAAAGGCAAAATGACTAACTGAATGCTTTATTATTCTAGTTTATAAGAAGTTGAAACACAGAGCCACCTGTAGTTGATTTATGGGCCTTTAGTTCCAGAGTCAGCCACAACACTAATGTATCAAATAATGCATGACGAGGTGAAATATTATGTGACAATCATAATCAGCTGGGGGGGGGGCAGCCCTGGTATGTCTGAAAACCTTGTGAAATTAAATAATTATTAGAAATGAATCTTTAATGTACTAATGCCCTCATTAACTTTTAGCATTGTTTTAACTTAAAAACAAGATAGTAAGTGCCTGAAATTTATTATCTAAATTTGAATTAGATAACATCTTAAGAAATTTGTTTGTTTCATTTAATAATAACAGCCTAAAGTATTGACAATTGTCTAGTATTATCACCCCAGTGAGATGATGAAAAAGAGACTTGAATAAACTTATATAATTTTTGCAGTTTGAGATTTCTGCTATTTATGTATGTACTCTAATTAAGGATATAATTGACAGTTTTCATTTAATTTTTCTTATATTTTTTTAGTGCTCATTTATATTCTTTCTATTGAAACAGTCGACCTTAGTTCAAGATCAAGTTTCACTGTTCTACCACAGCCCATATGTCATCCTGCTCCTTTTTTTTTTGTAAAATGTATATAAACTATACATATGTTTCTGAGAAGCGTCTATGAGATTTATAAATATAAATCTGAAATAAAAATTTTCTTTAATTATTTTAAATATTAACTTTTATAGATGGGGCTCAGATATATACATATATTACAGGAGCATATATATATATATAATTTAAAATACTAAATAATTTTGTGTCTTTTAAAATTGTATTTTTTTTTACTTTTATTTTAATACTTTGTAATTACTTTTTTGTCATAAAACTACATAAAAATTCAAGATGGAAGGTGCAGTCATTGACTGTCCAAAAATAATTAAATGGGTGGGAAGTTTGTTTCATGATTTTAAAAGGAATTTGTAAATTAAAGTTAAGGAAAGTGAAATCTAAAATAAAGCTAATTGATTTTAGTTAGCTATTAACATTTTTATCAAATCCATTTCCAATTTGGAAATTGGTTTGAATTGATTTTGGACAGTTATCTCACGACTGCATCTCTACTAACAATAGAGAAAAGATTTTTGTAAATTAAGGATCCATTAGAGTCAAGAAGTCTAATTAAAACAAAGATTCTTTGAGTGGCTAAAAACTGACATAAATATGGCTAAAAATCTATTGTGCCAGAATTTGGTCAATCGTTGCTAGCCAACTTCACGTCTGTTTAATTTTTGAGGGGCCTAAGCCACCTTCCCCTCTGTCTTCAGCCTGACTCATACCAAGATGTAGCTCCTACCACTCAAGAGTGACCATTCCATCAAAAAATGCCACCTGCCATAGAATATTCGTCAATACTTCATAGAATCCTGAGATAACCAGCCCAAAGAAAGTATAATCGCATTAGCCAATTCTAATTTGTGATTTAATTTGTAAACTAAAGTTTTCTTTATGTTTAATTTTTTTTCAAAAACTCACTAATCGGCAAGTATGTCAACCTTTTTGTATCAATTCTCCATTATCCAATCTAATATTATTACCAAATCTTTCATCCAACTCATGCTTATTATTCTTATAATTTAGTGCAGTTATAATTTAATTTTAATGGTATTTTTATATTTTTCACTTAATTTTATTTGTAAATGCCAATCAAACCTAGTCTTATGAACTTCTATGTCCCACTATAGAATAGAAAGGGGGGGAGTTAATGGGTTCTTGTTATTTATTTCTAAATATCTCGTAAGATTGGGTTTGTACTTTAAATGAATACGTGTTTTTTTTTAAATAAATGCTTTATCGTAAATTTATACAAAATATATAAATACTTTGCAATCTGGGGTGGTGTCTGTTAATGTTATTATTGATCATTATCACCAAAAGGCTGGTGACTTGAATCTATTTTGTAATTTGCACTTTTAAGTGCGTGAATTTTAGTTTTGTTTAATATGTTAAAATATTGATTCAAGAAAGAGGAGCAATGCACACTTCATTAATTATAGTTTAACTTATGATAAATGACTTTAGCTCATATAGGTCATTATTTTAGCATATCATTATGTATTTGTTAAACCATTTAAGGCTTTACTTTAATATGTAAATTCAGTGACTTTATATTATGATAGCATTGCTGGCATATTCAAATTATTATTAAGCTGCATAGGGCTTTGATCTGATTCGCCTCTACCTCACTCCAGGGAGTCATGATCCTCTTCGTTTGTCATTCTTCTCCAAGTATATATTTATATTCTGCTTTGATTCGCCTGTATCTTATTCCAGGGATTCAAAACCTCCCATCTTTAATGTCCTCATTCATGATAGAAATCTACATCTACTTCTAGAACATGCAGGTTAGAGTAGATGAAGCTCTGTATGGATGCTCCGTAGTCTGGCCCATAGAAACTTCCTACCCACCTTTTCTTTCTGTACCACTTTAACATGAAGCTTTAAAAAATTTTGGAGAATGACCTTGTCCTGGGCAAATGTGCCATTTTCTCTTGCTGATATTATGCTACCACCGCCATTTCTTATAGTTAGTTTTCTAGCCTGTTTAGCAAAATAAATCATAATGATATGTGATAATAAAATGTTTTTATAATATTTTCCATTGGAGTTTAAATCCAACCTTTCATGAAGCTGCCCTCCCCTTTATTGAAATAAGCCGTTCCTGCAATTATAGAGTTTCGCTATATTCTATAGTTAAATGCCGAAAATGTAAAATAAATAATGTTTTCATCTACTTATTGATCAAAATGTATCCTTATTTTAATTGTTAGAAATGAAGTCTCTAAATGAAAATAAACTTATGTATCAAATCCTAAGGGCATCATATTAACTCATATAATCAGCGAAACTCTATTGTATCATTATAAATATATATATATATATTTTTAAATGTATAAAATGTCCACCAAACCACTCAGATAAAGCCATTTTTTGTAACATTGAATAAAAGCCTGTTTTTAGATATACGTTCAATATAGTAACTGCTGCACTAAATTAATATTTGTCAAAATAAAATAATATCAAGTTAGTTAAATGTTTATAATCAAAATAAAGTTTTAAAGGTGTGGAGTTGATGATGTATATAAAACTCATCCTGAATTTTGTCCAAATAAATATTTATATTTTAAACTTTAATCCAGTTGTTCGAATCTCCTTAATAATATTTATATTTATGTATATTTTTAACTTAATATCTTGGGTTCACTCAGTCTCTCACCATCATCATCAGTTGAGATCTCATGTAAAACGTTGTAGCACTGGGCCGGGATATAATGAATTTATGTGGTATCACAGTAGGTGTTGTTCATAGTGTTATAGATTTTGGGAATGGGCAAATAGGTTAGAATTCATGATTGCTCCTGACCTGTGTATCTCGGGCATGATTGGATTCGGGGTACTTTTGTTTAGATTCTAAATCTTGTTGGATGGACATACATTTTCGACCGGTACAGTATATTTCTCAAGTACATGTTACTATACCATTGTTACTATACTAAATGTATCATATCCCTGTATCATACATATGCAATAAGCTCTGTAACCTTTGACTGCTTAATAAAGTTTTTTGAAAAGTAAATTATAATTTCTCAACAAGATTGTTTTTATAGTTTATATAAAATATTTTTTTTTCCAAAATGAAATGTAAACTTGAAAAAAAAAGGATACTCATGAAAAAATTTAAAATAAAACAAATCTACTAAGGCACAGAGTATAGTAATTTTTTAAAATAGGATTGTATTTTGATAGGCATTATTTTCAAAGAATATTGATTGAAATTTTAGATTTAAACTAGAATCAAAAGAATTATTCCAACAAATACAGGATAGTCTTATTGAAATTAAAGAAAGAAAAATGATATCACAGGGAATATATACTTAAATAAAGCTTTAAAAATTGGCTATCATTTGTTTTAAGTGTAAGAATAAATTTGTCTATTACTACCAGCATTTTAATAGGAAAGATCAGCACCCTCTCTAAAACAATTACAGAAACTGGGTACAGATGACAGTATGGCCAGTGTCAAAATTTTTCTGAAGAAGAACTTATTAAATCATACAGTATGTTAAATATATTGACTCTAATAAATACTTCAAACTTCTCCAGGAGAGTAGGTATTAATAGTGTAACAGTCAAGTTTGTACATTCGCGTAACAGAATTCAGAATCCAAGCAAAAGAGACCGAAGCTGACCAGACTAGGACTGTAACATCCCGAGTCCGACCGCACTTCAACTCGTAAGCCAGGATTCCAAGACTCAAGACCCTACGAATGACCACCTTGAACTTACACGTAGTATACCTCTTTCCACACGGCCGACATAGGTCACGGAGAAGCAATGAGACTCATAACAAAAAAAAATGGAACTTATTAACTGTATATATTTAAAACTAATTAATGCATCGGAAATCACATATATAATATAGAGAATTTTGAATTGGATTGAAATAAATAAGATCGAGATCAGAGTAATTTATTAAATTGTATGTTTATTTTTGCAGATTAAATTTGACGATTTTATCTATATTATTCTTGCATTTTACAATTAAAATGCGCGTAGCATCTAACATTTTGGAGAGCGCTTTAACCTTCTCTCCTTACAATTAAAATTATTTTACATTTGTTATTTTATTTGATGAAGTTAAATATTGTTTTCATCATTTGCTTTCTTATCTTATTGATCAGTCACTGCATTGTAGCTATGGGGCAGATTATGCTAATCCCTCTTATTCCATGGTTTTCAGCTAAGCAATCAGACGAAGCCTTGTTTTCTCATATATGTGAAACATTTAAAGTTAAATTTATCTATAATATTATTATTTCAAACTATTGTACATGAGACCGAAACTAGCTCTTGAATATGTCAGACAATGGCTGAAACTTAATTTAAGGGAGGAAGAGTTGGCAACCAAAAGAACCAATGCGCTATAGCGCTGGTAAACAGTTATAATAAATGTTGCTCTGCGGATGGATTAATATTTAGGGTTTTGTGATCAACACCGTAGCCCTATGACCGATCGCCATGCTGCTAAAGAGGGTTGGGGTAGCTAACACTATTGCCTGGAATTTGACGTCAGGTCTTATTCGTGTGCGACCCAAGGAGTGTAAGAGGGATGGCCGTTCCGAGTCCCATCTTAAAGAAAAATGCAACATAACGAGAAAGTTTAAATGTATAATAAAATTATCACATCCGCCAAGCAAAAGAGTTGAAATAATTTAATATTTAGCCACGAGAACGATAGCTAATCAGTGGAATCATTAGCGCCAACTCTAATATAGCATTTTTAATATCATATGCTATACGTGGGTGTACTTTTAAATATTCTTTGCTTTCTAGTTTCAATCTCAAATAACACATTTGATTACGCGATTAATTAATAAAAACAAAAAAAAGGAAAAAAATATATTTGGAGGGCTTTTACAAAATGAAATAAATAACAAATATACTTATTCAAGGCTTGGATATTGCTTAGTGAAAATTAAATTGAAATTTACTTTGGGTTAAAACAAGATTCCCATTTTAAAAATTGCCAACAAATAATTAAATAATCAAGGTCAAAATGATAATCAGCACATAGCCAATTCTTAACAGTTATTTAAGAGGGTTTCGAAACAGCGTGCATTAAGCTACGATAAATACTTATTAAATGAAGAGGGGTCATTCTCTCTTCTCTCTATTATTAATATTGAATGCCCGCTGTTTCGAGGCATTAGCATATAATTTATATTTTAAAATAAAAAATAAAGAAACCATAGTCACAACTGCAGTGAGAAAATTGAAAATAAAATTATTAAAATCATTTAGTTAGGAAACATTAGAAAGTAGGTCAGAATTATATAATTAAATTTAAGAATAAAATTTTACATTTAGCAATTTACTTGAATTCAAGATTTTAGAATTAAAATACATTTTATAAGTCTAGACTTAAAGGAAAATTAATATATTGAACTGCAGTTAGAAATGGTGAGGTTACCGGTCATCTTGTAGTACTTGAGCTGGAGTACGGGAGTCTTTGTGGCGGCTTGCGGCATCATCTTCTTCCCACGGTTAGAGCAGAGCTGTTATGGCGGCATACTGGTGATGGTGGTTTTTTGGATGGAAGTAAAGGCCCGTCGCCTTCACTCTGGAGCTTAGCCAAGGCTGCCTGTTTTAGCCCGACATTTTCTCTCGCACAGATATAAAAATTATTGTCTTAACTGGATGTCAAAATGTTCACGGTTGCTTTTGGTTCAGGATACACGCTGGATTCCAAAGCTTAACGATGATCAAAGAAGGCAAAACTTCACAGATGTAGCATTCAAGCTGTAAAGATTTCAAAGATTCAAAGCTGTCAAGGTTTCAAAAAAGTAAAGATCTAAGATGGCTCCTCCACTTTACATGGCCTTTTTAAATGATCGCCTTATCAGCCCACACACCTTGGAATTTCATCTCCATCAAGATTACAAAATTTTTAATTTGCTTATGAAATTAGTGGTTGACTTCAAACATGCTGACATTCCTTTTAGGTGTTATAACTTTTCTCTGATTATCAACTTTTAATTAAATCGAATTTTAATCAGTTTAATCCGATATTAGATTTGATTTTTAATTAGTCAGGAATTTTGTTCTGATTTTATAATTTATGTGTAAAATCCCTGCTGTAAACATATTTTTAATTAGCGAGGTCTCCAAAATAATTTAGAATCAATTAGCTAGATTATTTTAAAATTGGCTTTTCTTTTTAGAAACCTAAGGCAGGTGTGGCATATACTGATACAATTGTTTACAGCAAAAACTTTACTAAACTTTTAATTCTCCGAAAATACTTTTATTTTTAGAAAAAAAAATCTTTTTTCTTTTTAAAAAGAAACTTGTCAGCGCATTTGCAATCAATCACCCTTTCAATGTGTTTTTACATTAAATTGGTTTATAATAAAAATGAAACTTAAAATTTAATAAATATTTTAATCACGCCACTATGCTATATATGTATATTCAATATAGGTGGATTATATTCCCACATACGAATTTAAGTAATAAATTAATAAATTGACGCTACATTATTACTGTTTAAAAATATTACGCGATAAAATTATACGCTATAACTCTAGCAATACTATTCACTTATAGCGTTCTTTCGTATGTGCGTATATAATGCTGTTTATATAGCCGTGATTGCAATTTTTAGCTTACAAATCTTAATTTAGACTTATTAAACAGGTTTGAACTTAGCACAGACGAGTGGGTTATTAGGATGGTTGGTGAAACGGTGAGGGACTTGAAGACAACCGTTTGAATAGTGACATATTTTATCATTTGTGATAATTCTATATATTTACCAATTCAGTTTGATTAAAATTTAGTTAGCAGCAAATAATTAAGTGATAATGGACAGTAGAATTCTATTTGCAACTTTCCTTCAATAGCAAGTTAAAGTAGAGAATAATAAAAATTTACTAGACAAAATATTAATCACTCTTCCGAAAATAGTATTCTAAATGTTTAGAAATTAGAAAACTATACAGATTTCATGGAATCATTGACTATCTTACAATGAATGCTTCATCACGAATTGGATAAACATGTATTGGAACTCCTATATAGAAACAGTATTAAAGACCTCTCTTTTACCATGAAATTTATTAATACCCTCCTTTGGTAAAGAACAAAAGAATTGTAAGCATTATAAAATATCTAATTGAGATTTAATCTTTTTTACCTCTTCAGCCCTCCCCCCCCCCCAAAAAAAAAAACTAGAAATAATTATATATATATAATCTGATATTTATATTTTTAAAAAAAAAAAAAAGCATAAATAGATATGTCCCTAAAAACGATAATGATTTGAAGGTGACATTCTGACATGGTTTTTATTCAACAATTATAGTTCAAAGCTCGAAGTAATACATTATTACGACTTACAAAATACACTAAAATAAGAAAATTATCAAAAAAAAAAAAATAATAAATAAGAGAAATTAATCCTTTATTGCCTATGCAATGCAATACGTTTTTTTTTTGTTATTATTGTATGCATAGATTCAAACTTTGTAACAACTTACATTTATTTGTGTAATAATATTATCTTGAGGTATAATATAAGGTAAGATTAAAAATTAGCTTTGCTCCGAATACCAGATAAATCTCCATTCGTATTATTTTTTATTTATTGAAAAAAATAAATTGCGGTAAAATAAAATTAAAAAAATCAAGGAATTCTTTTTTTTAATAAAGGCAAAAGGCAATCTTTTTTTCATGGGAAAAACTTTTTTATTACCATTTTAAAGTTCAAAAGAATGACCAAAATATATGGCTGGCCTAGCTGTCGAATTCTGAATTTTTGAGGCCGTGAAATAAAATTATTCCTTTTCGTGCATTAATACGCAGATAGATTCAAACTATCAGGTGTGTTTTCAGCTGCGATGGGTGTGAAAAATCACGATTTTTAAAATGGTGGTGGGGGGGGGACTAATACCTTAAATAAATATTAATAAATTGTTTTCATTCTGAAATAAAATCTGAATTATAAATACAGATTTAAATTATATGATTGATTTTTTATTTTTTATTTTTGGATAATTATTAAATGTTTTCTTAAAAACTGTATTTCAGTCACTTTAAAAAATATTTAGTCACGACTGTAATCGGAAAAGTACAGATAAATTTCAAATTTAGTTAAAAACCACTTTAACAATTAAACTATTTAATGGAAATAACTCATCATAAAACTTCAAGGAAAAGACCATCATCACAAACCTTCAGGCAAGCATAAACTATACCTGACTTTCTATTTTATCATTATTATGAATTTTAAAAGATGTAAATAGATTTAGTAAAAAGAGAGTTTTAATGAACATTAAAACGTAATACAGAAATAGCAAATAAAATTGGTTTTAAAATAAGTCTACTTACTTTTGTATTGTTTAATATTAATTCTAATTGATAATTTTCTAATAAACTTGTCGCGGTATTAACATACTCTACGGCCTTCTTTACAGACGTTAAAGTTTTTCTACCTACTTCCCAATTCAAATTGAAAAGACCTCCAATATACAATGGAATTTTGTTTCCGGATAATTGATAAAAAAAGATAAAAGCTAAAAAAACCTTTAACATAATTACTTCTTTTTTAAAAAATTATTTTCACAATGCATCTGTGCTCAAAAATAACTTAGTGTGTTGGATTATAAATGTCATCGCCTTAATATAGAGTACATTTATATGAATAATAAAGCTTTAACATTTTCTAACAAAGCGCTATCTGGGAGCAATTAAAAGAAATATATAAAAAGGACTGTAATAAATTTAACAATAAATAAATGTAATTTTTGTAATTGGAAGAATATATGCGAATGCGTGACACGCATATAACATATATATATATTAAACCGTCCTCATGGCTTAAGAGTGTTCTTACATTCGTCTTTAAAAGACAAGTACGAATCGCACTATGTAAAACTGGAATTTTTTTATTTATTTAAAAATAGGCTTATTGCTATTGATAAATTATTATTCATTCTCTCTCGCTCTTAACTTATTGGATGCTGTTGGAGAAATTTTTAAATCTGGAATGGAGTATTAAAAACTGTTTTGTCTATATATATACATATATTGCTTTATTATTATTTTTAACTGTTAATAATATACAATTCTTCCAAAAAGCTGAAATCATAGATATAAGTTTAAATCACGTATTTACAAACTTTCTTTTTATACTTAATGTAATTTATAAGTTTTATTTTTATTATTCAAACTCAAATTATTTAATAAGTGCGGTGATGGTACTATCTGATAGTGTGCTGGCATTGAATTTGATTTGCAAACGCTTTTATTGGACACTATTGACAAAAATCTAAAAAAAAATAATATTAAGATATATTAATTTCTTCATTATTCAATAAATTGATTATTTAAATATGATTGTTTTGTTGTGTGTTTTTTTTTTTACAAAGACGCCGAAAACAGTCAACGACAGATCGTCCTCCGCCCTCTGCCAGTTCATGGATAGCCTCCCTAATAGACCACTTACAACTTTATAACCCAATAATGCCCTCTAACCTTAACAAAAAAATCACCTTATGGGAAGCATACAATATAATCAACTATAATCAACAACCCATTAAAACCAGCCAAAAAATAATCAACCAAAGACTCATTTCACACTTCAAAAGATGGAGTCTGGAACACAAATTCCTTGACTTCATCATTAAAATAAATCTTAATGCGCTTCCCACGAATTGGTTCCTTTATCACCGAAGAGGTTTTAACAGCATTGATCCTATATGTGGTCTGTGTGCTCGTGAAGATGAAACCATAGACCATATTATACACCGGTGCCCAAAACTTAAAACACTGAAAGAGATAATTATAATTAATTCCAACATAAGACCTGATATGATTTTCTCACTTGAAAATGCCATTCATAATGGATTTTTTTCAATAATAAGGCTTTCTACCTTTGTCCTTTATTCCATATGGATAGTGAGATGCAAAACTCTCATGGAATTACCCCGCCACAAATCATACCATTGTTTTATCAAACGATCAAAAAAATCAAGAAACGTGACCAGCTCCTGGCCTCCAGTAAAGTCTTTGATGACACCTGGTCTTTAACTGCTCTTTCATTTTCCTGATTATCAACTCCCACCTACCCAGCATTATAGAATAGGAAATTCTAAAAGAAAATATGCATGTTTATATTAAAAATGCTTATTCCATTAAACAAGTTCTTAGAATCTCATCACTATACCTAACCACATAAGAGTATAACAATTGTACTCTCATAACAAAATCTAGCCAGATGACAAATAGAACATTATACAATCATATTATTGTACAATTTATTCATTTATCTATCCTTTATTAGTATGTAATCACTATTTATTGTTAATAAAAAATTTTGTTGAAATGAACAGTGAGAAAAAATAGATTATGTGTGAAGTATTTGAAACTGGCAATAGGGAATTTAATTATTTTATAATACTCTAGTGATTTGCTACAGTGATGGGAGTTGTAGACCCCAGAGATGAAAATTCCTAAATAGAGCGTTCAGTCTACCATTTTTAGTGCTTAAACGTATTTTAAGATGGAAAAACAATGACAAATTACTAGAATTGATTGGGCAAAGACAAAATTAATAATAATAATAATAATAATAATAATAATAATAATAATAATAATAATAATAATAATAATAATAATAATAATAATAATAATAATAATAATAATAATAATAATAATAATAATAATAATAATAATAATAATAATAATAATAATAATAATAATAATTATACGGTTGATTCTGTCATAAATGATACGAACATTTTATGAACTATGAATTCCAATTTTGTTCTCAGAACTGCTTCTTTCTAAACAGTGACGTTATGTACACAATAGGTCACAGCCAGGATCATGTATGTAACAACTAATATTTCCATGGAAGGTCGAATAACCATTCAGAAGTCAAAGTATATATTAATCTTCATATTGTTCTTTTTCGAAATGAGTGATTGGAAAATTTTTTTGATTATATATATTCCATAATTTTCTATTAATTATTAATTTCATTGCAATGCAATTATTTCTATTTTATAAATTATTTTAACGCTGATAAGAATCATCTCGTATATAAGACTAGAAGGAAGAGGGTTATGTATTAACTTCGCCTTCTACTTAGTTATATAATTCCATGATGCAACGATTAAGTATCACACATACATGCACACGGACATAAATATATGTATTAAAGCATTAAAGCTATAAAATTAGCGTAGAGATTGTAATAAATTAAATGACACTTTGTATTGCTAAATTCTCTAGCCAAATTGTTGATTAGACAAATACTTTTCTATGACTTGTATTTCATTTTGAATTGTAACTTTTTGGGCGATTCTGAAGATAAAAGTCGACTCCAAACATTCACATAGACATAGTTGAAAAAGATTAGGATACTCAAGTACCCAAACAATAAACTAAACGACAATTTTATTTATTTGACTAAATGGAGAATTTTTATGAAATTTCGGTCAGCTAGAAATTGATCCAAGAATTTCATCCACCATTATACCTTTTTATAAAAATATGTAGAAATTGGAGTACTTCTTGATTAATCATGATATATTTTTAAAATTATAAATCAATTCTAGCTGGGATTTTTTATAAGATATTTTTGTTATTATTTAAAAATATAAATAATGTTTACAAAGTTGATGAATAGAAAGAAAAATCATTTGTTTAAAATAGAACCATACCAGAGAATAAATAAATCAAAAAAACTATTACTGGTGGGTGAGTGCATAGACATTTAATATACACTTATAAACAACACAGCACGTGACTGGTGTTTTATTTCCTTCTTTACGACTACAATTATTTCAGCACTTGTCAAGCGTCGTTAGCCGAGAGGTCATCGTAGCCGCCTTGCAAGCAAGTAGTTGTTTGCAGACGGTTGTGGGTTCGCGTCCCGGCCGATGCTATGACATATGGGAAAAAAAAAAAAATTCAGCGCTTAATAACAATAGATTTAAAATGTACATAGTTATTTTTAGTAGCTGAAAATCATATGGACATATAGAATTTGAGAAACAAAAGAAGATACCAGTAAATCATAAAATGATATATATTGGATAACACACATGAAATCTTTCCCCTAATCTTTATGTTACAATAAATAGTTATTCATTAATAAATAAAAAAAATATTGCTTACTTCCCTTCAAACAGATACTTCACGTTAATAAATCAACAATAGTGAGAGTTAATCCTTAATTATACAACAACAAATATAAACAACAAAATACTATTTTTTAATATTTTGTTGTTTTTTTTTAAATGGAAAAGAAAAAGAAAAACGAAAGAATGGCAAACTAAAGAATTAATAGTTTTATTTATTTATTTGGATTAATTTGCTTTGGTTTAATGGAGGTATTTAGCACATTTTGTCACATTGGTGCATGAACATCATTACACTTCTAGAGAAATTAATTATATGACTTACAATTATTTGTTTCTTATGGTGTTTTTTAGATTTAAATATTTTAGAATTACTTGTATAAAAAAGGGAAAGAAAAATTCTTACTCTTCATTATAATTCTATAACATAAAAGAAATTATATTTATAAAAGTGTCATCAATAATAATCATGAGATATTATGGTTAAAGTAACTTTATTTTTTAATATAAGATATTGGTATTTAATTTTTTAAGCAAGGAATCGGGTAAAAATAAATATATATGATATTTATAATGTGTGTATTTATAAGTACATGATATAGGATTGAATATATTATAATATTAACATGAGTATAAAAGCGTATGTATGATTGATCTCTTTATAAGTTAAAGATCACTGATATATTTATAATAAATTATATCATAAACTATTTGGGTTTTTTATAATCTTCTTAATATATTCAAAAGTATAAAGATGTAAGAATAAGTTTAGTTGTTATTTAAGAAATGATAAATAATATTTTATGGGATGTTAAGTGATTAATACAGAGTGTTAGATATGAAATAGTGGTACAGGAAAGTAGATTTATTGAAAAACCTGTAGTGTTAGGAATGTGTTGTTTAAGATTAAGTATGATACAGTATAAAGTAAGTTAGAATATTTATGATATATCAATAGTGACATTTTTCTAAAAATCTGTAAGAACTTAAAATAGAAGCCAAGATAGAAATTAAGGTGGACACAAAAAAATGTGGCTTTAAGTTACATAATCCATGGTATCATTATTTTATAAGGTATCCATCCCACACTTGTAATCATGAAAATCAAACTGGTATATACATTGTATTAATGAATTGTACATTTAAGCAATAGTAATAACTAAACTTTCAAATGATGATAAGGTAAATCCATTTAATGCAAGAAGGATAAAATATAAAACAAATAGGATGCTAAAAGAATGTAAAAATAATGATTTTATGAATGTTTTTATTAGCTATTAGAGAACAAAATATAAAATGAAAGTCTGAAGTATAAGAGGTATAATATTGAAAAAGAAACCTGATAATTATTCATATTATTGTAAGTAATATAATAATGTGCCATATCTTAATGAATATTTAAAATATTTCAATATTTATTTTATAACAAATAATAAACATAGGAGTATAAAAAGTTATAGAGTTATAATTAGATAATAATATTATAACTGAAACACAGGCTTATTATATACCTGTGTCTATATTTGTAATATAGGGTATATGAGCACAGACTTTCAGATGACCCATCACTCTCCACACCATCTAATAACACTGATACACTCAAGCACATATATGCTGAAAAGATAAACAATCACCAATATATGTATTTCATGCTAAACCAGAAATCATCAGTTGGTCCAGATTATCATCTCCCACACACATATACTATAAGTGCTGAGATATATATTAAGATAGATAATCCTCATACTTTAATGGACAGGCTCCAATCCACTACACACTCCAACTCTTCAACTGTCCATCCAATTGAAAATCTGATGATGGAATGCTCGAAGGCCACCCTGAGGCCGAGATTCTTGTCACACCCATGTTAATATATATCTGAGCACTTATAGTATATATGTGTGGGATATGATAATCTGGACCAACTGATGATTGCTGGTTTAGCATGAAATACGTATATTGGTGATTATTTATCTTTTCAGCATATATGTGCTTGAGTGTTTCGGTGTTATTAGATAGAGTGGAGAGTGATGGGTCATCTGAAAGTCTGTGCTCATATACCCTATATTATAATAATATTATAGAAAGATTAAAAATAAAGTAATGAGAATATAAGGAACATGTTCTTGAAATATTTAAAAGGTGATAAAAATACAAATTGTATATTTTATTGATATATTTTAAAGATGGAAATATTTAGAAGTACCTTAATATTCATGGAATAAAGTATGGAATATATTATATCCTAGTTGTAAATAATTTTAAAGTGAAATATAAATGACATATTTTATTATAAGTATTTTGTTAATGTTAGTTGTTAAAGTTTTGTATAATATGTTAAATATTTTTTATTAAATATAAGAGGTGTAATTTTTTCTTAAATTTTGTATTACTATTGTGACTCTTTTCTTGTTTTCCAAGTCATTATTTATCATCCTAACCACACATATATTATAATAATTAAAGATATTTGAGTATTATTGCACATAATCTCAAATAAGAAAAATATTATGATTGTTAAAGATATTCTCTTATTCTTCTCTTTCACTTTCTTTGCATATCTTCATATAATCATATATATATATATTGCTTATAACACTTCTTTCATATATACTTCAGTGCAAACAAATTTTCTTAAAAACTTCTTTATTTTCCTTATGTGTATTTTATATATATGTAAAATGATAGTTATATATTTGTTATATATATATATATATGAAATGATGGTTATGTATTTATATTATTCAAATATTGTAGCTCTGATGAAGACTGCTGGACAGTCGAAACTGTAAGGAAAATAAATAAGTTTTTAAGAAAATTTGTTTGCATTGAAGTGTATATGAAAGAAGTGTTATAAGCAATATATATTGAAGCAGTCGGATCTAAGTTCGATCCTAGCTTCATGATATCTCACCTGAAGCCCACTTCAAACCTTTGTACTAACCTTGAATTTCTGATGCAATGGGGCTTTATATGTTCAGTCCACACTAGTTTCCTTAAAGAAAAACTATTACATAAATGTGTGTTCAAAATTAACTCGTTTGAGATTTAAATTAATCAATTCTATTAATAAATTCATGTTAGAATTTATTCACGAATTTATATATATTACAACTGCGTGGATTGTGTATATATATTTATAAATATTTAAATGTACATTGTAATGGTCAGAATCGTCTATCTCGCTAACCCACTGCATAATTCAAACCCCAGACACTAAACTGAACATTCTAGGAGGAGTTGCCTTCTAGATATACTAAGTTCAAATCTAAAGTCCAAATTTCACAGCGCCACCTACGTGATAACGCATCTGATGCTACAACTAGTATAACCTTTTACCGGTGCCTGGTGGTCAGGGAGAAACAAAAGACTCTATACTAAGATAAGTTTGGGTGGCTAATTAACGTCTATGGATTTACAAAAGAAATGCAGAAAATATATATATATATAGACCGAGACAGTGATAGGAATCAAATAAAATAAGAGATAAAATTTAGTTTTAAATAATTTCACACAATTTATTTATATATATATAAAATGCCACTGTCTGCTTATATGAGACAGGAACGCGTATTAAATAATTGTTGGCATTTATATTTCAGTAATGACAAAAAGGTTTTAAAACAGAGTGATATATTCTATTCCTCGGGCTAATAGCGTTACGATAATGTGCTTGACAAGATAGGAACATGTGCGAGGTGCTTTGAGTAAATAGACAAGTTTAAGACAATATTTGAAATTAAATGTTCTAAAATATTTATTGATTTCGAGAATAGTGCGGACTAAAGCTTACTAAGCAAACGTGGGAATGGGATCAAAGCATTTAGTTGAGAATAATAATAATAGATTTGTATTGGGAGGTCAGTATTGCTGATAGTGAATTTATAAAGTTGGAGGGTGTGACTCGTTTAAGTCACGGATGCTTTGTAAAATAAATATAAAATGAAACAATATTGAAGATCCGGAATAATTACAGAGGGCATCTCGCCGCTAACCCGTAGGAAAGTATTTTGACGAACAGCCGAAATTTAGCGACTGTGTGACGATTGCATTTAATTCCCAGGGGTGTCATTGGTGAACACCCTCTGCCTGGAAACTTGCAATAAGCGAAAAGAACGGACTTTGCCGTGTAAAGAATCCTTGGAAAAATAAAACAAAGCGGTCTCAACAACCAATTCATGTACCAGCAATACGAGACTAGTGTATATAAAAACATACTAAATGGGTTTTACTTGGATTAAGAGAAATGCCCAATCAAATTCCCCGAAATTCATTTAAGAGGGTCCGCACATTCTCGACGTCAATGATGAACTTTATAATGAAAGTAGAATACGGTAATTAAAATAGGAAAATGCATGCTTGCGGGTTTGAAAAGTAAGTATAGATTTATATACGCAATCATGCATTTGGGGACACATTTAATCATTGACTTCGCACATACTCTTATATTAGATTAAAATCAATAACATGTAGATTTTAAATTATGTGATTATGTTACATTAAAGAAAAGAATCGCCCTCGAACGAGTGATTTGCAAGACAATAAAATTGAAAAATTATAAATTTAAAATATGCCTTAATAGCGGCGTCTTATTTTCAATAGAGGGAATAGTTCACTCGGTCAAAGACGATTCTGACACATTATCATAATAAAATAAAAGAAAGCTTTATAAATAGAAAATATTAACCCAAGGATAGAGCAAAATGTTGAGTATATTTAAATATATGAAAGAAATACATAATGAAGTTGTGAAATATAAGAAAACAATGTTAAATAGCTATAGCATGTTAGTTAGTGATCACAAGAGCTCTTGGGTTAATTTGGGTTACTTCTGGAGAAGCATTTGCAGGTAGATGTTCGGCAGGTTTTATAATTCAGCAGCAAAATCTGGAATGTTCATATTTTGGCAGCGGCTGGCTATTCCGAGGGGACATAGCCATCTTAAACGCCTCTACTCGGACATGTCAAGGTTAGCAAATTATTAGAATTTTAGAACAACTCAGAAACCTTTAGACAACTCAGAATTCTTTTAAAAGCTTAGAATAACTCAGAAACCTTCTTGCAACTCTGAATTCTTTAGAAGCTTAGAATGGTGAACAAAAGAAAAACATCCTTTTTATAGTAAAATTTAACAATAGACTTGCCCTGGAGTGTACAAAATTATTGGACTTATCTGCTGTAATTAAATCTATCCGAATGTCTAAAGGAATTCAACATTAATTAATTTCTTTTGTTAACTTCCCGTCGACATTCGAATTACAAACTAGATTTAATTAAAATTACTGCTACTAATTAAAGAAAACTTAAGTGGACAGCTGCTGTTTTTAGATAAACTTATATAATTAAACTATTGTCCCTCATTTATTTTAACAGAAATATTTGGGATGATTTTTATAAATAAAACGAAAATTATTTTATTTTAAATTGTAATATTTGAATCTATCTCCTAAACTAATATTTACTAAATGAATTTTATTTTAAATCAAAATATATTATGACGGTAATATATTTGTAAATAGATCCAAACAAAATAACTAACAATTTATAATTTTGATATGTTTTAAAATGGATATCATAGTGTGTGCGCAATTACGACTTATATAACTTACTTTTGATAAATGTAAATTATGTGAACAAATACATAATTTATAATATTTTATTTGGGAATAAGTTATATATATAATACGAGCATTGTGCTCGTGGTTTAAAATTAGGCGGGATTTTCGGTATATAAGTGTATTGCAGACACACTACGATAGATTGGGGTTCAAACTAAGGTATGAGGGTAGGAAGTAGGTGAGAAAAGGTGAAACGAAGATCTGCAAAGCAGACCTTACTGTTTCCAATATATTCGTTCTAAAGTTTCATTGCATCGGAAATGTTTTATTTTACTTTAAATAGTTTGTTCAAATTTTTAGTGATTAAAAGCTACATTCTTTCGATAAGCTTTCAGATTGTCCCTTTCCAAAAACAATGGGTAAAGTTTTTATTAATTAGAAAAAAGATAAGTAATTAAAATGTAAGGACAGTCGCTAATTAAAATCATTTTTCTGATTTTAAAAATTCATTTTCTAATTAGAAAATGAATTCAAGTTAATGAGTTTAAAAGCCTTATCGAAGGAATGTATCTAAAAACAACTATTAAATTTTTGTAAGATTGATAATGAAAGAAGTGCTCACCTGAAGGCATCAGAGGACAGTATAAATAACCCTGAAAAAGTTTCCAAGCATCTATTATTTCTCATTAAGAGAAGCCATATATATTTCAGTAGAGAAGAAGCCGCCTAGTTAAATTATGAAATTTCAATAGGGTCTCCATCATGATGAGGGGCTAAACTTCAGGAGTCTCATTACTAGGCCCGAAGTCCCCTGAAAATCTTCAATGTGACTGCTAAATTAAACTTTTCCATGCCAATCGTACTGCCAAAATCGAAAGAATCAAAGATGCTATTCCACATAATTTTCAAAATGTGTGCCTACATTTCATCCAACTGGACTATGCCTGTGGAAGCTCAGGAACCAGCCAAAGAAGAAATGGTAATATCTTTCCTTTTGAACCTGGCCAGTTCTGAACTTTAAGTTAAAACATCTTTAAGCTATCTACTGTAAAAATTGTCTTTTATTAATGCTATTTTAAATTATGTAGTAATTCCTATCTATATCTAGTCTTTAAACTTAATATGTGTTAACTTTCCTTTCTTAAGATGGCAGTTCGTTTATTTAGCAAATATATATTTAGAGATGATTATTAATGTCATTTATTTTTTATTATATGCCAGTAAAACTTCGACTCGATAATAATTTCCTTCATTACATTTACCTTTTTAAAATAATATATTAAGTTTTATAGTAATTCTTGCCCATTAGAACTAATTTTATACAGTTCTATTAATTATCAAGTCGAAGAATTTATACAATTTTTGCTATTTTTATTAATGGCTAATAATAAAAAATTATTAGCTCAGTTTTTAACGTATGCCCCCTGCTACTTCATTTATCTTACACATATTCATAATGTTAAAGTGTTTTGCAAACAGGTCGATAAAGGAATGAATGTCAATATATTCTTATTTAAACATTATACTTTATATTAGTATTCAGGGAGAGCATGATGTTTGGGGCATAGTTATATAATTGTGTTAGCACTTTTAGTTAAAGAATGTTTGACTTTAATTTAACTTGATCAAGTCATCACGTAGAGTATTCTTTATATAAATGGGTTTTATTCATTAACCATGATGATTACCGTCATCATTTCTCTGAACCTTGCTGACGCTTAAGCCATCTCTTGTTTCGTAGGCTTGTTCTCAGTGATGTTATTATTACTTTAATTCCATAGTAAGAAAGCACTTCCTCACTTGCTCATATTATAATTGGAACACCAAAGGTTCGTGGCTATGACCCGGCCTGGTTTTCCTTATGTTCCTCGTCTCCTTCATAGGGCATGAAAAACTTGTAAAACACAAGCTTCCCTCCTTCTTAAATCACCGGCAAGCCATTATTTTTCATATTCATTTTTTTATAGCTCATAAGACGTCAGTACCGTTTACTTCTCAGTTCCAGTAAAGCCCGCTCTAATGCTCGTAAATTGGGATGAATTGATTTTATTAAAGTCGAACAAATTCATATTCATTTATAATTAAGTTTCCTATTAAATATTAAAGATGCCCTAAACACGTATCTTGCTCTTCATGAATGGATTTGTGAATGTGAAAATAAATCTCACATTCTTTCCTTTAGAATTTGAATCATAATTTCTGTCACAGCCAAATACCTTTATCTACCTTTACTTCCTCGTCAGGGCATAGATATATATAATTATCCATAGAATTGCATAATAGTATTGGCATATAATAAGGACTGCCATTCTTATTGTAATTATGAACTCCGTTTAAAGACTAGAGATAATCTATATCATAATATAAAAGTTGAACAAAATTATTATTATTATTAAACATTTTATTAACACATTTGGTTTTTAACTTTCTTTCTCATTCAATAATTATTTTTATTATTAATGCTCGCTGTCTGTATTGGCAACCCGAACATATATATATATATGAGTTGACTTAGAAATATCATTAGTTATTTTGTTATACTTGGTTAGAGTCAAATCAAGAGTCTCATTAATCATCATCATTCATTGAGTTAGTTGCTTGGTGCATAGTCATGTACCATCAACTTATGGCATCCATTGATTTGATCTGAGCTCTTGAGTTGGGTTTGAATTCAGTTTGGACTGACTGAGTTTGAATCCGACTTTGGGTTGGGTCTTATTATATTGTGTTGGCGTCTTTTGACCGGTACAATATATATATGATTGATAAAGATATTTGATGTAGTATCCAAAATATTAATTAATGTAAATTTTTCTTCATCTTTCCCAATGATCATAATGAAGAATGAATAACTAGAATGCTATATAAAAATAAAAATGATTGGATTATAATACATGGTGATAAAAATTCTTTTAAATTTGTTTATGATAATTAATGGAGAAAAAGTATAATTTAGTTTTTTAGTCAATTTATAAGAAAATTAGTTAATTATTTTGAAAAAGAAGAATTGATTAATATATTGTTTCTTAATTATTTTTAAATGTAGCTGGCTGTAAATAAAATCCCTCTTTACATTTAGTTATGTAAATTAATTTATTCATTTTAAGAAACAATAATTACCTGACTTGAAATGATGACTGAGTTTAGGAATATTAATAAAGAAGTGAAATACAATCATATTATTAAGTAAATGAATATTGTATTGTGTTATAATTAAATTTTACATAGAAAATTTTAATATTAAATATAATTTGCTTATTTTAATTGTGAGTCATGGGAATATCAGTGATATTTTAGTGGAGTAGTCTTTGGTGATATTCCTCTGCCACTGAGGGTATACTTTCTGGTATATACTTAATGTTAAAAAGAGATATCTTACTGAATGATTAGATAACAAGTCTCATGATTATTAATGTTTTATTATTAAACAATTTATTAAGATTGATATAATATATTAGACATGAAATGAGGAATATTTGCATTATTAGAATTTTATATAACAAAAGGAAATTTTAGTTTGGCTAAGCTAGAAGAAGTTAATTGTTATTTAGATCTACCATCCGACATAGTAATAGATGAGGGTGGGGCGTCATCCAGTTATGGCACAATATATATATATATATATATATATATATATATTGTAATGGTATGCACCTTCTCAACGAGATAAGTTAAGGCATTCGCATCTTACTATAATCAGATTTAAGGTCTTTATATAGAATGCCATGAATGATGTGATTTAATTTTGATATAAACTATATCTATTCCAAATAAATAATTTATTATTAGATTATTAATGTAAATTATATCTAAACCACATCAAATCAATCTTCACCTTAATAGATTTAGCGGTTGGACTTGGATTTCAAACTCAGGGAAATTTAACAATTGACTCTCTTCAGGGGTTCCTATCAATATAGTAGTGTAATAATAATAAATCTCATTGATTCTTTAAAATGGGTTTTATGAAGTTAATATAATAATCAATAAAGATTATTATATTAAATGTTTGTTCTTATCTTATAAAATCAAATAAATAAATAAAATAAATTAAAGACTTCATTTAGTTTAATATAAAACATAATTATTTATTTAACAAATAAATAATTTAAACTTTATAATATATAAGAATTATTTATATATCTACTATCGTATATCTTATATTTTAAATATAAATATATTCTATTTACCCAAGGTAGATATATTTTTTAATTTATAACACTATGTGATTTTATAACTTATATAAAGTATATATATATATATATTAAGATTATTATATTAAAACTATCATATAATAATTAGATTATATAAATAATAATCTAATTATTTGTATATAATGTTTTCATCCGTTAAAATGATTATATGTAATTATTGATCATTAATAGAAAAATAAAAAATATATATAAATATATTTCATACCAATGTTAATCATTTATCTAACTATAATAAAAAATGGTTATTAGACTATTTCGTGTCATAAAAAATAATAATATGTAAATTGAAGAATAATTAATTTCTTACTTCTAAGTTCACTGCTATCCCTTATATATATTTATATGCCTTTCCCATTTTAATATTTCTTATCCCATATCTAAATTTGTATTAACCTTTAACTTCTCCAGTGTTCATTAGCTGAGGTGGTATCACTCAGCTTTTAATTAGGCGATGCACAAAATAAGGTATCAATTTTTCAAAAAGAGATTCTTATTGACCGTTTTTTAAATATATTACACTTTAGTTTCGTTTTAAAAAAGTATATTTTAGTAATTTCTCACATTATAAAAATAAACGAAAGTTTGTTCAAAAATCAATTTTGATTTTTAATTTTAAAAATACTTTACTACAAGTTGACATGAAAAAGCGGCAATCGAAATTTCACGATTTATCGATTTTTTTCCCAGCTTTGCAATAAACTAAATAATTCTTGCTAAAGTCGTAACTATTTTTTGTAAAATAATGTTTATTTTTTTGATATATGCTACTGAAAATAATTTTGTATTTTATTTGTATTTCGCTCAAGAAATATTTTTAAAATGTTTTAAAACATTAGTTTATCATTTTCAGAAAATAAAACAAAAGCGTTTATTAAATTTTAAATTTTATTAGCCATATCGAAATTTTAACAGCCAATAAGTTTAAGAAAAGATGATGAGAAGGCGGAACTTTTCCATTTCTTTTGTTTACAAAATTTCAACAGTCAATAAGATTCAAGAAAAGATGTGAAGAAGGCGGTGCTTGAGTTTTTGTTTGACATAAATCATCAATTAAGTGATTTTTTGCCTGTAAAATAATTCAATAGATAGTGATATCTTAGTCAAACTTTAGGTGTTCTAAAACTGGCGTTTAAACCGTTAGCGTGAGTCCAAAAAACTACAGCAATTTTACAGCGATGATCATCTTTATTCGATTAAAGCGAATGTGTATCAAAAATTTATTTTTCGATTAAAGAGCAGTCAAACAGTTAAAATTAAA
>JAQFVV010014518.1:0-34254 GCA_028023455.1 Epiperipatus broadwayi
ACTAATATTTGGAGGTTATCAAAAGTAAGATTCATTTTTCATCCTCTAGTATATATTAATGGTGATTTAAGATTATTTAGTCTATACATAAATCAAAATAATAGATAAAATTTATCCTATAATTTTCAAAATTATATACAAAAGTAAGCTTGCCTAACAACAAAGCTTAAAAAAAGTGATACTATTTTTTCTTTTATATTCAATAGAAGGGAATTATTTCCATTTTAATTATATATATATTGTGCCCTTTTGTATGGGTCACCATTTAAGTTTTGTGCTAATCTAGTAGAAAATTTTAAATTTAAGAAGTATTTTAAAATGTGTGATGTTGACTTTGCTTGTGGTAATGTTACCATAAGTTTAATTAAAGCAATCTATGAGTATTTGATGTGTGAATTGTGTTGATATTGAGAAAATATTTAAAATGATGATAATTATGATGTAATACTGCATTAATAAATTTAATAACAAATGTTTAAAGCTAAAGTATTTAAAAGACAAGTTAAAATTAGACAAAGATATTTATTTAATTTAAAATATATGTTAAAAGTGAATAGAAATATTTTAAATTATAAGTACTTAAATTGAGATTAATATTTGATTTTAATCATATCAAATAATTATTTTAAAATCTGATATAATATCTTATTTATTTTTAAAAATAAATATTTATTTTAAAAAAACAATTATTAAGTTATTTTTAGATTATGGGAAGCGTTTCTTGTATTGTAAAGACAGATGTTAATTAGAGATACACACACACATGCTTGGAAGCTTTTTCATAAAGTTGCAAAAACTATTTTAAAATTATGTTGTGAAATTTATAAATAATACGTGAGTTATCACGAGATAAAAATAAAGATATTAATGTAAAATATTAAATCTGATTTTTAAAAATATTGTTTTAAAAATATAACGTATTTAAAAAGATTTAGTTTATTTTAAATGATCTTATAAAAGTTAAGATTTAAATCAAGTGAGAAAGAATATTTTAAAAAATGTTTGATAGATTTGAATAAACGATAAAGATTTTTTTTAAAAAATGTAATAATATTAAATATTAAATAAGTCATTATTTTATTTTTAATAGTGTGTTAGTAAATATGTAAATAAGCTATAAAGTTTGATTGTTTAAATGTACCAATCAGATAAGGAGTTTCTGCTAGTATAAAAGCTGGATTCAATTGTTGAAGGGGGCTCTCTACAATAAATTTTAAAAGATAATCGTGCTATTGAGAAAATAGCTAAGTAAATTTATAAACGCTCTTAAAATCAGTGTTAAAATCATAAGAGTGTTATTGTATATAATTTTATAATTTTTAAATGATAAGTATGCAGTAGAAACTTAATAATTCCCTATTGGTCTTCTCAATATCGAAGCTCAATTTACGTACGAATAATCATGGAAACATCACATATTGTAGAAATATATCAGAAACTTTACGCTAGAAAAATAACAGACGCTGGATTAGTACATAAAACCATGAGATGGAGAAAAGTAGTGTTTTGGACTATAAATAGTATTAAAAAGTTTAAATTACTATTGTCTATTATAGATAGATATTTAAAAGAAATATGAATATTTCTATAGAAAGAAAGTATTTTGCAGATTTTTAAAAAATAAAATGTATATCTTAAGTAAAGATATAAGAAGTAGTAATTTAATAAATACATGCCTTGTTAAGTCTTTGTGCTTAAAAGACTAAATATTGACGATTTGAAAAGGCAAATAGATTATAAATATGATTATTTAAAATCGTAATATAATAAAATTATTATATTGAAGTAATCTAAAACGCTGGACGTTATAGATGGAGAAATAGATTCTTACCTAAGTATGTTGTTTGAAAAGTGCATAAGTAATACATGGACGTCCAAACCAAGCAAGCCAAGTTGATTAAAATAATTTAATGAAAATAATATACAAACTATAAATTAGTTTAGAAATAATAACTTTAAAGATAATATTTTATGAAGAACTGGATCCAGAAAGAACTTATAAACTATTTTTTTTAATTTTTATTTTTGTTTTCTTATGGGAACTTATTATTTTTAAAAAAGAACGTTACCATTTTTTTTATAAACTTTCAAGAAACACGTGATACAACGGAACAGGGAATAGTGTTCTATTGACTTTATACGTAGGATATTTGTTAGAACTTTTATGGTAGAACAAAAGTCGTCGCTGGAAATACGTAATATGAACTTTTATTTTATTTATTTAACATAAAATTTAAAATATTATTAAACGATTAAAAGTAGGTTAGGTACATTTATTAAATAATAACTTAAAAAATAATATAATAATTAATTACATAAATCTATTTTTTTTATAATTAATATAACACAAGATATTCTAATGAATGTCTATGAGTGTAAATGTGAATGATTTTATTTTATGAAGCTGCAAATTCCGAAGAATGCTGGATAGCAGATTGGACATTATTATTATTATGGTAAAAACATTGTATAATGATTTTAATGAATTTTATGTTTTTTTTTTTTTTAGATCAACCAAATATTATGTTTTGTGGAATGAATGTATAGATATTTTAAGAAAACACATACATTATATTGGCAACGAACTTTATTAAAATATGCATAAGTTTTAATCGATAATATCAACATGATACAACATTACGTAAGAAGCTTAGAAATAATTATATGATTCTTTCGTAAATAAATTTTAATATTTTTATTATGTTATAATATTAGAATTATATTTATTATTTATCTAAGTAATTATCTTATTTTGCAAGTCAGAAAGGGATTTTTAAGAGAAGTCTATTTTTTTGTATTTTGTTTTATTAAATAAATTAAGTTACGTTATGGGTAGAAGCTTATATTTGGATTGAAGTTTATTAAGTATAGACGATGTAGTATAGGTAATTTGGATGATGAATATTTTATTTAAAGTTGATGTTTGTTTTCCGGAAATTTTAGATAAGTTTGGGATTTGTCTTATAGATAGAAATTTATTAGAAAGGATTAAAATAACATATTAAGTAAAGTAATGATTTTACACAGAAAAGAATCATAGAATTTATCTAAGGTAATGCTTTATGAATTTGAAATTGATAAAGGATTTAAATAATAGTATTTGAACAGTACAGATATGTAATGCATATTTGATAAAACGTATAACAGGAATTACATTAAGTAAAGTATAAGTACAGTCAATTATTTGTTTTACATTACAAAGATACATTAATTTTATAAAGCTATTAAGCAATGCTAATAGTAAAGTAAATATATGGTAATACATTATAAATGGTAATATTTAATTAATGTAACTATTTATTTAGTAGAGCTTCATTGTTTACACATGCTACATAGATAATTTTGACATATATTATTATTTGTAATGGAAGTTTATTAACATTTATTTTAAAAATCTAAGTTTTTGAAAACATACTATAATATTATTAGTATAGTATTTGAAGAATGTATAATTGCTTATTAAGCACATGAATTAGTAACAGTATAAACTTCTTGTATTTGTAATTTCTTATTTTATTTTATTTATTTTCCTAAATTCTAAAACTGTAAATAGTGTAAATAAATTTTATTTAAAGTTATTGTAAATAAATTTGTTAATTTGTTTTAAAAGTGTGTCGAGTTTTCATTATTTTTCACCACAGCATTTTGACATCAGATGATTTGAAATAAACATAATATTTGTACAAAAATGAATTTGTTATTATTGTTTGGAACTGAATACAATGTTTGCTTAACATTATTTTATAAGAATTGATTGACATGAACAGAAAATATTGCAATGGTCATAAGATGATTATAATGCACATTATAAGAATGCAGTGTTGTTTATTGCCACAGATTGTTAAGTATAAGATTTTGATTTATTCTAAAATGAAGATACCATATGAAATAAAAGATATACATATGATTGTGTATTCATTTAATGATTGATTATATAATATAAATGGATAATCTTAAATTACATTTAAGATTAGAATTATTTATTATTATTATTAAAATAAGTTAGGTGTATCTAAGTTTGATATAAAATCCCACATCATACTTATTTACATGAGTATTTATTATTTTAAAACAACTTAGAAGAACCTGAGATTATTTAATTATATTTTGAGTTAGAAGTTAGGAATTATTTTAGTATTATTAGAGATAATTATTTCATTTAAAAGTCATAAGAGTGCTATAGATGTAGTGGTATGATGATAAGGTAGTGGTAGTATTCTTATGCCATTGAGACAGTATCTTAGGAGATATTGACTCAGTGTAAATCTGCTTATTACTTTGTAACTTTACTTCGCAGTCTCATAATTTTATAAATACTTATTTAATTAGTATAATCTAGAACTATATTGATTTTGATGATTGATAATAAATTTAATTAAGATATAATAACATAAAAGTATATTAAAGATAGACATGCAAATTTTAATTAAACATAATAATATAACTGAGCTAGTTGTATTTTAGACTATTTTACATATCAAGAAGTAAGGGTACAATATATATATATATATATATATACATATATATATATATTGTACAGATATATAATCTATATATATATATTCATATCTATATATATATATATATATATATAAGATTGAAGCCACAATATATGGGTAAGAGAACAAACAATTGTTATTGACCTCATTGAAAAAATTAAAAGACTGAAGTAGAGTTAGGCTGAACATATTGCTAGAATAGATGATAATAGATTGACAATTGAAATCTTAAACGGGATTCCAAGAAATTGAAAAAGACCCAGAAAGAGACCACATGTGAGATAGATGGATAAAATAAAGTGTGTAGGGGTGGTCTGGAGAAGAGAAGCTAAATATCAGAGAAGATGGCTTGAACTTGGAGAGACCTTCATTCTGTAGTGGATTAATAATGGTTGTTGATGAAGATATGTTTATATAAACACTTAATCAAATATATATAAAATTTGAAATAATAGAAAACTGTTGTGTATACAATTTAATTTAATATCAAATCGATTTTTTTTCATAAAAGAACCTTCTCAAGATGTCATTTTTAAAATTAATCATGTGACAATAAATGTTCTACTGCTTTAGAAGAAAAAAAAAGATGAATAAGAAAATGGGTATTTAGTATTAGACCTGCAATGTAGAAGACGAGACATGCTACATCTTTTTTCATTTGTAATAAATGTCTAATCTTGTGATTCTATCAAAAAACCCTGCAATCTCATCCAATCTTGTCCAATAATGAGATAAATTTACACGTTCACTTACTGTCCAGATTTCTTTCAGAAAAATTCTTCTCAAAGTGTTTTTTCCTTCAGTGCTGATTTATTTTTCCATTTTCTGACTAATATTACAATTTTCTTTTAAACAGTACAAAATGATAGTCATTATATTTTACCCACTACTGAAATCAATGCGATCAAGTACATCCACACTTAAGACGAGCGATAGCACTGTCACATTCGAGGATGTAATAATAATATAGGCCTTCATAAGAGAACATGGTTTGAGGTTTCTAAAATTCTATTTTTGATAGTAATCACATTTATTTATAGCTGGGCTCACAAACTAACATCCACAGACAGGGGGAAAACAAAGCATGGTTTAGATGAGAAAAACAAAATTGGAGGTCCTAACTAATTCATTGAAACTGACAAGAGTTTTTTGCACAAAAAAGAAAAAAAACAAGTCAGACAAATTATTCTGTAACAATGGATGTTCAATGGATTATGTAGGAAGACCAATGAGGGTTTCATCATGAGAATTTGTGATAAAACAATAGAAACTTTGATGGAAGTAATCAAACAAACCGTGGAAGAGAAATTGACATTTCATTCAGACTGTTGGAAAGCATATAAAACTACAGAATTATAGCTGCTGGTTATCGCCTATTTTTATGTAACCATGTTAAGTAAGTCTTAATTTTGGGAAAAAAATGTACATTGGGCCTCCATTTTGGAACAAAATTTTATCCACTTAAAATAAAGTAGAACAGACAAATGATTGTTTCATTGTTGTGACAATTCCTATTATATATTACACGGTAACTACATTTTCATTTTAAGCATTTTGTATAATATTTTAAATAGAGACATAGTAACACTTTAGTCTTATTATTTTTTTGTTTTTTGCCAATTTTGTTTTAGTGATTGTTTTATAATTTCATGACAGACTTAAATATCTGTATTGAAAGTAACATTTGGGAATTGCATAATGCTGTGTTATATTTAATATTTTTGGTGTGAAATTTATGTTCAGTATTGTTGAAATGTACTTTTTCAGATTTAGTCTGCTGCAATTAGTGTCATGTATTATAGCTGCTGTGCCTTTTCACATACATATTCAGATTGCCAATAAGTTTGTAAATCTTATAAAAAATATCATGTACATGTGGGCCATTCTGATAAATTTATCATTTTAAGTTTGTATGATACAAGTTCCATTGTACACATTATTTCATCAGATCACAAGATTAAAAAGTTATCAGTGTATTGATATGAATGTGAAAAGGTGTAGCAGGTCTAATACGTAAGAATCAGAAAATGTATAATGGATGTATACATATGTGTAAATTTATAAAATAATGGTCTAATACGTAAGAATCAGAAAATGTATAATGGATGTATACATATGTGTAAATTTATAAAATAATATTTTTTTCCATATGTTTATTTGTAGCGATGACCACTAGAGTGTATAAATCTGTAGAATGTTTATTGTCAAATGATTAATTTTAAAACTGGCATCTTGAGACAGTTCGTTTGTGAATGAAAATCGATTTGATGACATTAAATTAAATTGCTTACAAACTAGTTGTCTATTATAAACAGTGAGGATTGCCAATTCCTCTACAAGCTTTATGATAAATGCTTAGCCAGAGCCAACACTTAAAATATCTCTGTCAGGAACCCCTCCCCAAGCCCCTGACCATGGTTTCGTGCTTTGGCACTTCTCAGAGAGGTGTCAGGATAGGTTCAGACACTAGATCTAAAAATACCAACTCAAAGCCAAGCACATATCTAAAAGTTACAAGCTTAAGAGATAGGGTCATGTAATCCATGACTTTTATTTTGACTAGTTGTCTATTACTTTGTGTTATATATAATTCGATTGACAAGTGTTTATAAATTTTTGATAACATTATTGTCATAGAAGTTACTGGAAAATGACTATAGGAAATGAAACAATATATATATATAACATGCACACTCATACAAGTGTATGCGTATCGGTGCTTTTGTATACACTGATTATTTATCATTAACTTGGCTCTCATAAATTCAATATCTTAAAAAAACTGGACCAAATTATAAGGCTGGTCCATCAAATTTACACAAATGGCAGACTGATTTTTAATATCTTAAATTTATTGATTCATTATTTTTTTTAATTGTTAAAATAAGTTTATTATTAACATACTTGTTAACTATTATATTTTTTTTGAAGCTATGTATTATATATAGGGCAGCATTACCATATGGCAATGTTTATAATTTTCTAATTATGTATATTGACTTTTTAAAATTCAATATTCATAATTATTGATTATTATATTTTTTAAAACAATTTTTAGTTTATTTTTTACTTAAAAAAACAAGAATCGAAATATTTTACTTAATGGTAAATATTTTTCTTCATTTTTGATTTGCATGTTTAACAATTAATAAGAAACTGCTATTTTAAGTTGCTATTTATGTACCAAGTAATAAGTGTAAACTAATATCTTCATTAAATTAATTTATAAACAAACTATTATTTTAAAAAATTACACTGAAATAATAAATATCTAATTTAATGCACTAAATTTAGGCCTAGGCCTTAAAAACCTCCTGATAATTGAGCATCATTTTCTGATGATGATGATTATTATTATAATTATTATTATTAATATTATTATTGTTATTGCTGTTATTATTATAGTACTAGACTACTAGACTTTCCATACAGTAGTAACATCATTGTAATCAATGAGTGCAGGAAGGTTTATACATAAAATCCCTATCTATTGCACAAACCTTTCTGCATCCATTGATTATGAAGGTTTACACTTGGTGGCACTACTGTATGGAGAATTTGGTACTCTTATTAGCAGCATGTGTAAGCATATGAAATGGTAATCATGTGATATTATTATTATTATGTTTCAAAAATGAACTTTATTGGGCAAATTTTTTTTACATAAATGTCATCATCATCATCATAATTATTATTACCATTGTTCAGAATAAAGTGATTTATAAAACTAACACCAATCTTCATTATTCAGCTAATTCTACTATTAGATCCATGAACATGACTGATTTAACTGATTTAAACTCTATAGATAAATGCTTTAATGTTATCATTTCATGCCCTGATCATTTCACTTTAGATGTCTTACAATCTTTTTCTATTTCACAAATTCATACCCTGATTATTAAAATGTGATAACTTTGTAATAGAACATAAACTGATGATTAGAAGAGAGAAAACAGATGTGTCTAAGGTAGCAGACCATGTATGGACCAATGAACATACGTTCAATTGGGAAAATACAAAAATATTGGATAAAGAAGAAAAGGTACAAAGAAGAAAATTTAAAGAAGCTGCTCACATGACAATGGCAAAAAATCCCATAAGCCAACCTAGTGTGACTATACATAATGTATGGAAATCACTAATCAACTTTGCTCTGAGGAAAAAGTGGAGAAATCAGGAGGAACCTCATAGATAAGTATATGAAATTACTACATACTGTTGCTCAGTTGGTTAGAGCGTTACCTTAAATTTCAATAATCAAGAATCTAAGGACCCAGGTTCGAATCCCATGCTAGTACTGTCACTGGTCAGGCCAGCAACACCTGAAGAAGAGGGGAGAAAAATACCTCTCGAAACGTTGTGCATATACTAAACCTGTTTGCTGTGATATTACTAACAGTTGGTGCATATACTAACCTGTTTGCTGTGATATTACTAACAGTTGAATGCATTTGGAATATTTAACTAAAAATTAAACTTTTCTAAAGACATTCAACACACATATTAGATGATGGAAATAGTCCAATATAAAAATACAGCTAGAACACCATCATCACAAACCTTCAGAAAAACAATACAAACCACATTACAAAATAATTTCCAAACCACTTTTCTAACAAAAAACAACAAAAATCTGAAATTCATTTCAGACAATTTTAAAAAGTTTTTGAGCATAAATGATCTTGATAAAATGTATCTATATTATACATTTATTCATTTGTTGTTACATTTTATAATTTAGAAATGCATATTTTTATATTTTTCTGTATCTTTACAGATGTCCTTAATATTGATAATACATAAATAGCTCAACTATGTTATAAAATGTATGCATATTCAAACATTTATGATAAATGCATATTTTAAAATATCCTTAGATATTTTAAGTCATTCACTGGCATTCATATATTTTATAAACTTATATATGATAATAATTCTATCAATGGTCCATTCATCCATTCAATATCTAAGCAATATGATACATAATACTAATTTTAAATAAAATATTATGTTAAAAAATATTATCAAACAATGCAATATATATATATAATAAATAAAAATACCCATGATAATAACAGTTTGCTTTTTTCTTGATGATACGTTCAAACAAATTATAATTATTAATTACCAATCAAAAAATAATTTCTGAAAACCCATTTCTCTTTATTTAACATAATAAAAAAACTAATCTATCTTAAGATTAAATTAAAAAATACATTGTATTAAAAATAGGTTAATGTAAAATGCTATTTTAAAATATCAGCATTTCGCTAAAATAAATGAGAAAAATTTTAAAGTTATGAAAAAGTCACTTCCTCCATTGCCTAGTTACTGGTAGAATGCTTTGAACAAAAGCTATTCTCCTCTCCCAGTGCCATTCAACAAGACATATAATAATCAAATTAAATCCTACAGAATCCAGAAAAAATATTAGTCATCCTGGGAAGATAACTATGTATTTCAGTTTTTTTCTGAACTCCTCTCCAGGCATGCAGTATTTCATTAAACAACAATTAATGATCAATTTTTTACGTAAAATAAGATATTGCGTATGTATGTATTTCATAATAATTCCAACTGTTACATATAGCAGAAACAGTGTGATAATTATAGTTCATATAAGATATGTATATTTTCATCAGCAAAACATTGGCAGCACATTATATAATATAACATTTATTCATTTAGTACACTTTTTCAATAGACATCCATATTTTATTAACTAAAGGTAGATATTTCTTTTAAAAATAATATTCAAGGATTTTTTAAAATGAGTTATTATTATTTTTTAAGTAAAATGATAGCTTTAGCATCCATGCATTAATTAAATGAAACAATGTAAATCTTCAAAATAGATGTATTACAGTTACTTTATTTTAAATAAAATCATTTCAAAGCATATAATTTGTTTATTGATTTTATTATAAATAAATATTTTTTTTTCATAAGCATAAAACATTCAACAGTTTTTTTTTCCAATTTCTCTTTCAAACACATCATTCTCAGATGTACTTAATTTAAATTAAGATTTAAAAATAAATTAAATATAAGTTCCTGTCAACCCATGTAATAAAGCAGTTATTCTTGTGCATCATAAAAGAACATATCTCTAATTAGCTTTTAACTTAAATGCAAAATATTCATTTTCCGTTTTTTTATTTTTAAACTTAATGACATTATAAGAATGATTTTTCATAAATATTTGTTTCCTATTTGTTAACTTAAATTTCCTTGAAAAATTAGATTTTTTATAACAAGACAAAGTTATTAAAAATAAATGTCTAGATTTGATTAACTCTTTCCCAAAAAATTTCTGTCCAGAATGGGCCCACCTTCAAGTCACTTGAAATCGCCCAATTTTTGAGTTGCAGTGAAGATTTTATAATCTTTTTGAAGCTTAGAAAGAGTTCCATAAGATGCTGCCCTCTCTTGAATTATTTTACAAGTAAAAATTCAATGCTATTCAAATTTTAGTTTAAAAATGGAAGAGGGAAATCCATTCTTGGTGCTGATTGGCTGTTAATCATAGAAAACAATGTAAACCACTTGTTAATAATTTTTAATACTACAATTTCTTTTGTTTCATTTTGAACATGATAAACGAATGTTTTAGACCATTTTAAAAGTATTTTTTGACATATTATTAATTATTTTGATAAAATATGCTAAAAATAAAATTATTTAAAAAAAATAGCCATGATTTTGATAAAATTTATTTATTTTTCTGCAATGTAAAATTGAAAAAGAAATCACTGATGTCAGTAACACTTGTTAGTTGGTTACTAACATTCATTTTAAAATCATTTCAGATTTGCTGCTATCGAATATTTTTATAATTATAAATAAAATTTATTTTTGAAAAAATTTTCATTCACTTTCATAACCTGACAAATTATTAATATACTTTTTACAAACCAAACTAAAGTGAATATAATATTACAAGATGAATATATTTTTATGGCCGAGTTTTTGAATTGACCAATTAAAAGTTTCGAGTTTTTGCCTCAGTTGGCCAATATAATTATTTTTCAGTGAAAGAGTTAAACCTCTGCTTTTATACTGATCTAATCAAGTGATTTTATTGGTTAATTCTGATTTTAAAAACTTGCTAATTCACATAACTAAATCAACTTCATCTTTAAAATTAATCTTAAAACTATGAGTTATCAGTTTTAAAATATATTAAATTATTTATCAGTTATAAATAGTAAATCCTTTCATTAAAAATATATTTATTTAAACAATTTAAACATTTTAATGAACCTAAATAATTAATTTTTAAAACAAAATATTACATTTAAACAATAATAATAATTTTAACTGTTACTTTTAAAACATTATCTTTAGACTTAATATTGTAACTTTTACAATGTATCAATTTATCACATGATCACCATCTTATCCTAGCACATAATTGTTGTAAACAAAGACAAAACTCTTCATACAGTAGTGCCACCTTGTACTAACAAGAGTAATCAATGGATGCCAGAAGGCTTGTGCATAAAATCCCTATCTAGTGCCTACTCATCCAATATCCCCAGACTACTTTCATGTGATGTTTAGTGGTTTAACACCAATCCTGCCTAATAGGATAGTGGTGGCTATGGTTGTTTAAGAGCCAAAGACACCAAAATGTATGGGTGCTGAATTGAGTTCAGACCCACATGACTATATAAGCTATTGAGCTTAGATTGAAAATATTATTGTGTTTTCAAATTCATTCTCATGGTTTTGTAGTGAAGTGGAGATAAAATGTGGCTGCTGGAGAGTTGTATTAAATCCTAAGATCTAGGTGCAGTGCTCTCAAATCCAAGGCTCCTCACTGATGATGGCCACAAGCCAAAAACTAGTTTGGGGATATTGGATGAGTAGGCACTAGATAGGGATTTTATGCACAAGCCTTCTGGCATCCATTGATTACTCTTGTTAGCACAAGGTGGCTCTACTGTATGAAGAGTTTTGCCTTTGTTTGTATCAATTTAATTAACAAGCTGGAAATCAAGTTTTTTTTCCTAACCCTTGAAAGCTCACACACTAACACAACCACCTTTAAGTCATGTGATACTTTCAGAACAATTCTAGATTAATATTAAATTATTTATTATTTAAATAATATATTAAGCAAAATAATTATTTTAAATACATTATATAAAATATTTATCACTAGAATTAAAGTATTATATCATTATAGTATCTTTTGAATATAATAAACAAAATTAATCTTATCTTTTAAACAATATATTATATTATTAATTTATATTAAAATGACTTTAAATTATTTAATACATCTTTATAACTTCTATTTTCTAAGTTTAAACTTATATTGCCTGTAGAATCACAATTACATATTAGAAAATAACCTAAATGTAAAAGTTATTTTAAAATAGCTACATTTCAAACAGTACCTAAATTATCTGTGCCAAGTATAAGAGTACAATATATATATATATATATATATATATATATATATATATATATATATATATATATATATATATATATATATATATATATATATATATATATATATATAAATGCAAAACCATAAAACAATACAATACTAGATTAAATTCAAAATTTTTACCAAAATCCTTACACAACCATGGTTTCATCTACTACAAATAGACCTTCTCAAGTGAAAATCAACCCAAAGAAAAACATATATATATATATACAAACAAACAAACCTTCCCATAATTCATTTCAAACTCCACCTTCCCTTAATATCAAAAGAAGTCTTCATAAGATTGATAGCCTCAGAATCAAGGAGTTTTATCATCAAAGTCTCCTTTATTCTTCTTTTTAACTCATTCTTTTCATAAAAAATAACCGAAGCATTGTTAAACAATCATGAATATATAAAGCTGAGTTAAGATACCTATGTTTAACTCTACTTATATGAACCTTAACCCTTTCATTAAGGCTAAATTTACTCTGGCCTACATAAAATTTACCACAACTACATGGAATTTTATAAACAATACCAGGAATAGACCTACTATCAATAGACTGCTTTGAACCATTAAGTAATGAATTCAAATCAGAACCTTTCCTCCATGCAACATTCTTTCCACCTAACAAATGACTATTCCTATAAACCAAATTATAAATTGATGCTTTAAATGGTAAAGACATATAATCATCATCCTTACCAACAAAATTCTTATCATCCAAATCACGACTATAAACATTATTATTAAATACCACTTTTTTGATATTAAGGGAAGGTGGAGTTTGAAATGAATTATGGGAAGGTTTGTTTGTTTGTATATATATATGTTTTCCTTTGGGTTGATTTTCACTTGAGAAGGTCTATTTGTAATAGATGAAACCATGGTTGTGTAAGGATTTTGGTAAAAATTTTGAATTTAATCTAGTATTGTATTGTTTTATGGTTTTGCATTTTTATTTTTGCTAGTATAGTGTTAGACAGTTTTGGTTATATATATATATGAAAAGAAAGTTACTGTTAACACTAACTAAAATAATTATAGAAAATATACAAACCATTATACAATTACAAATATCCAGTAATGCCCTCTGTTTAAATATCTATATCTCAATAATAGTATCATTTTAAGGTTTGCTATTATTGAGATATAGATATTTAAACAGAGGGCATTACTGGATATTTGTAATTGTATAATGGTTTGTATATTTATATATATATATATATATATATATATATATATATATATATATATATATATATATATATATAAGACATTTGCAAATTTATTAATAGTAAGATGAAAATCATTTTACTGGCAAAACCAACAATCTATGTATGGGGAAAATGAAAAATAGGGCAAATTTTCAAAGTTGTGCAGAAGTTATATATTAGCAAGAATCAAAATTGTTTAAAAGGATATTATAAGAGATGCTATTTTAAGTGCTTTTATTGAAGTTGGGAAAATCAGTTTGCTTATTGACTTTTGATCTTTTAGAAGTTAGAATGAAAATTTTAAATTGAGGTTCAATATATTTAAATTCTATAGAATTGCTTGAAAATTGATATATAACTAAGTTATAACAGCTTAATCCACTTAAAATGCTTATCTTTTTTGTATGTAGACTAGTTTCATAGATATGGAACAGAGAGAAGGTTACTAAAAATTTTCAATAACTTTATGTATTGCAGTTAACAATTATTTTTAGAACTGTGATTTGTTTTAAATAAGAATCATGAGATGGTAATATAAATATTTTTTTCAATTTGATATTTTAAATCATATATTATAAACTCTTAATGTATGTATAATATTATGTGTACATAATTATATATGTGTACTAAATCAGTAAATATAATTTCTATTATAGTTGTTTGATTATTTTATTTTAAACTAGAAAACTCACTTTATATAAAACAAAAAGTTAAAAAAGAAAACTCAAGATAATCAATTTAAATAATCATCATGAATTTTCTTCTTTAGCACTTTTTTTAAATAACTGTTTTAAAATTAAATAAAACCTATCAAACAATTTTAAATAAAAAAACCTAGTTATTGATTTATTATGCACATATAATTATAAAATTAAAATTATATTTAATATTTAATATATAATTATGTACACATACTAAATATAATATATACATTAAAAGTATACATATTAATTTACTGCAGAAATATCTAATGACTTATATACACTATATGTGTGATATTAATTTAGACAAATTATATTTATTAAGTGAAGTTCATTTATCACATATACACATGTATTATTATTTATACATACACAAAGAGTATACATTTTAACTTATAACAGAAATATTTAGTGATATATATATATATATCAACTATAAATGTCAAGTCAATTTAAAGTACAATATAGTTTTACATATTGAATATGTAAAAATAATAGAAATAATTGTTTTATATTGAATATTTTTATTGAGTGTGCATTAAAATAAATGAAATAATTGTTTCATCAACCATAATGGAGTTTTTAGATTTAACTTGAAATAAAAGCATGGGCATCCAGAAATTAAGTTAATTCATAGTTTCTATAACAAGAAATTGACTTAATTAATTTCTGGATCCTTCTTTCCCATGCTTTTATTTCAAGCTATATCTAAAATCTCTAATTATGGTTAAAGAAACAATTATTTTATTTCTTTTTTAGTGCAAAGTCAATAAAAGCATATAATATAAAAAAATCAACTCTATTATTAATAATGATTTTGCATTGCCATTATTTCTTAGTAGACAAAATTTAGAAAACATTTAAAAAAATAATTGCATTTTCTTTATATCTTTTTTTCAATGTGAATTCCATAATACTAATCCAAATTTCAAAATAGGAAAAACCAAATAGAGAAAATGTTTATATTTGGTAGAAAATTTAAGAACATTACTATATCTGGAAATAATGATAGTAATAGTAATAACAGTGATGTTAATGATAATGATGATGATGATAATGATGATAATAATAATAATAATAATAATACTATGACTACTACTATTACTACTACTACTACTGCTGCTGCTGCTGCTCCTACTGCTACTACTACTACTACTACTACTACTACTACACTAGAGGTGACTTTTGAAATGGTTACTACAAACCAATGTGTGAATCCCAAATATGGTCACATATAGAATGTATTGGTTCATTATTCCATTTACTCAATATTTTTTTAAACTACTTTTACAGAAAACCTTTCTGGAATACTTCAACACCATCTTCAATTGCAGTTGTCCAGTCTATTTTTGATCCCTGCCATATCTTTCCAATGGAAACAATCAATATTACACTTCTTTGCAATGTCTTTGTGATAATTATAATAACATAGATGGGGTTTACCTCTGTTATGAAACTCATGTTCAAGTTCTGCATAGAGTACCTTTTAGGAAATCTAGTTTTACCCAATTATCAATTTCAACAAAGGTGTGATTTTCATTAATGACATCTACAAGATTGTGCTCCGCAACCTGAAGAACATACTGATTGGAGTTATGATCTTGCCATCACATTTTAAAATTTTTATTGACCAATCCTAAGTATTTTTTTCTAATGCCTTTATGTTATGTTAATATTTCTGTCCAATTCTTACATCCATACAATTAATTAGTAAACTAACAGCTCTTTATACAGCTAATTTAGTATCAATAATTACTGAAATTTGATTAAACATCCTACATTTTAAATTCTTAAAGCTACAGCTTAATATTGGGGTCTGTGCTTCTTCTCCATATCTAAATCCATCTTTAGCTGATTTACATTTTCAAGTTGATGACTAATCAAAATAAGATGTTGCTAAGTTTTTTTTTGATAAGTGGCTAATAATAACTTTTCTGTTTTAAGCATTAATTACTAATCATATATATATATATATATATATATATATATATATATATATATATATATATATATATGATTATATGAAGATATACAAAGAAAGTGAAAGAAAAGAATATACATTAATTACTAAATGAAACCAATGTCTTTATACATATATCAGACAAACAAAGGTTTGATAAAGTAGAGACTAATGAATTTTTCTAATCGATTATCTAAGATTGGAGTGCAATCTAGGTAAACTTGAAACTTTTTTCCATATTACAAAGAGCTTTTTAATTTATTTTTAATATGAGTAATGAACCTGAAGCCAATGTAACTAGTCATTCAATGTTAATTGGACAAATCGAGGATACATTACTCTCACAATAACTCAGTTGGTTAGAACATTGCTTTAAAATTCAATATTCAAGAATCTAAAGGTGAAAGTTTGACTTCTATGCTACCATTGCCACTGGTCCATATAGCAACACCTGAAAAAGAGCTGAAAATAATACTACTCAAAATAATATGTTATGTAGTAACCTGCTTTGTCTTTAAACCATTAAAGATAACCTGGTTACCATTTCCTATGCTTACCCAAGGTGTTAAAACAAAGGCAAAACTCTACATATAGTAGTGCCATCCAATCCAAGCAAGAGTAAACAATGGATGCAAGAAGGTGTTTGCATACAATTTCTATCTAGTACCTACTCATCTTTCATTAGTGAAAAATTTTGGATCTGAAATTACTGCATCTAGATCTTAAGATCAATACAACACTCGAGCATGGATCTGAAAATACTGCTTGTACATCTTAAGATCAATGCAACACTCTAGCAGTCATTGTTTACCTATGTAGTTAACTCTAAAGCTAAGAATCCAAAATAAAAACACAATATTTTCAATCTAAACTGTATGGAGAGTTCTTCTGTTGTTTTAACAGGTTGTGTTAGCAGAGGAAATGGTGATCATGGGATATTTAGTGGTTTAATACCAATCTTGCTAAATTTGGATGATGGTATGATTATTAATGAACCAAAGTCACTAACCTTATTGTATTTTCATTTTGGATTCATATCTTTGTAGTTAGCTAAATAGGTAAAAGGTGACTGATACAGAGTCGCATAAGATCTTAAGATCTAGATGCAGTGCTCTTAGATCCAAAGCTCCTCATTGATGAAACCACAAGCAAGAAATTACATGATCACCATTTCTTGTGCTTGCTCATAACTGTTATTAAAACAGATAAAACATTCAGTGTAAGCCAGAGTAATTGATGAATGCCAGAAGGCTTGTGCATAAATCCCTTATCTAGTGCCTACTCATCCAATATCCCCAGACTCCTCATTCCTCACTGATGAAGGCCACAATCCAGAAACTAGACTGGGGAGATTGGATGACTAGGCACTACTATTTTCTTTTTTTACTACTGTGTGGAGAATTTTGCCTGTTTTAATCACAAGCTTGAAACTAGTCTGGGGATATTGGATAAGTAGACACTAGATATATATACAAACTTCTGGCATCTGTGATTAATTTGGCTTGCACTGGGTGACACTACTGCATGGAGAGTTTTGCCTCTGTACTTAAAGTTTAAATCTTCTAGACATTCAACATTTAATGATAGATAGAAATAGTGTAGGTGTCATCACATCTAAACTAGTATCATCATAAACCTTCAGTATATAAGGATGGTGGAAAGTTTGGATAGTTAATTCCTTAATTGTTTTTTTAAAGGGACACTGTTAGCAAAATATTTGATCTGTTATAAGTTATTTAATTTTAAATGTTTCATCGTTGAGACCAGATTCACTATACAAAAGCTTAGTTTCAGTAAGAAATTAATTTACTATATTAGACTACCGATCGTTTAAGGCGTTTTAAAATGTACTTAGAAAACTTTATTAAAAGTTTTCATTTAAAAATACTATTCATTTTTTTTATACTAACAATTCGAAGATACATAATAGGTGACATTTAATACTTTAAATTCTTTTCTTTATATCTTTTTTTTATTTTTAACATGAAAATTGTTTAACTGTTCTTTTGGTAATAATAATAAATAATATCATTTAGTTAATGTCTTTTAAAGCTTTTTTTATTTAACGGCTAAATAAAATCTAAGCCTTCCGACAATACATAAAGCAAATAATGTTTATATTAGTTTTATGTATTTTTATTGTGATTATTTACTGATATTCAGTTTCTAAATAAAAATAGATTTTAATACCTTAGATGTAAATGTTAAATATTAAAATGATATAGAATATTAAAACGTTTTTTTTTTAAATAAAGTATATGATTTACAATTATATATATACAATTTATTTTTACAGAAAAATGTCAATACTATAATAAGTAGGTGTTAAATTCTTACGGTGACACTATATTACAATTATGGTAGGATTGATTTTGAACTCAGGTGTTAAGTAAAGAACAAATTGCCGTATGCTGTTTTTAACAGATTAAAAGATATCATATTTCACCAATGCACTTAAAATTAGCGGTATATAAAGCTGTTATTGATATAATTTATTATATGATAGTAAGATTTCGACACCCTACCCTGTATAATAAAAAGATATTAGAAAAGTTTCATTTATGTGCTCGGTAAAATTTTAAAAACACTATGGCAAGACCATAAGACCGATCAATATGTTTTTCAAATGGTTGGGTGTGATATTATATTGTCCATTATTGTAATATAAGGGATTCGAACTCAAACTTTCACACGACCCTCAGCTCTCCTGAGTTCGAATCCCTTATATTACATTATATATGTGCAGGTGTGTGTAAGTCTGTACAGTATGTTAATTGTCTATTATTGTAAAATCACATCTTCATTGGATTAGGCATGTGAAGTTAATTATCCAAACATTTCCTAAAAGTATGTTTTATGATCAACTTGATACCGTTTTTACAGAAGATGTAAACCCGTTTGCATTCTAGAGGCTATTATAATAATGAGGAAGTACTGAAATCTGCTGCTGAGCTATATCTAAACTAATCATCAATAAACATAAGTATGGAAGGAGTCCACTAAAGTTTAACTTTTGATCACATATAAGCGTGCCATTTACCAATGTACTAACACACAGAATGATTTATTTATGCTAACATAATTTCAAAAGAGCTATAACCTATTCTGAAATCATATGACAAATTAGAGAGAAAGGCTAAGCCTCATATTTAACAACTCCCCAATATTAAATTAGTCTTCTGCTAATAGATGTAAATATAACTTTTTAATAACTTAAAGACATTGTGAAGAAATGCATTATTGTTTTCATCAGTAAGATATGGTAGATAGTAGAATATATAGGAGAGCTACAATTAGACATGGGATTAAAATATTTCCGAAAAAAAAAACAATTTGGCAGAAATTAAAAGATAGTGTCACAAAATATCAAATACACAGAGTAATGGTGTGTTCTATGTGTAAGTATATTTGTGATTCACTATTTCATTTTTTATAATCATTGCAAAACTCAGTGTTACATTTATTATTTATAGTTGCGTTGACATTTTTATCTTTTTTTTTTTGCAGTGTAAATATCATTTTGTTCTCCTATTTTATTAATGCTATTTATATAAAACAGGCAAAAACTCACTATATATATATTGCTATACTGCGCCATTTAGATACTCTCCCGCATACAGATAAATAGTAAAGTTTTAAGACAATTTAATAGGAAAAGCAAATGATTATCTAATACTGTGATAGAGTCATGGCCGAAAAATAAAAGAGGTTCGAAATAATATGTTTATTTGAACTAACGTAAAAGTTAAAAATAGAAGACAGCAATAAATCAATTGTTTGAGTTGTTAAAAGTACAATTGAAAAACAGTTACCATAAATAATAAAAAAAAAAAAAATAGTTTTAATGAGTAACATTATGGAGACTGATAAAAATTTCAGTTTATCAGCCAACACAGCACAAGCCCCAAGTAACATATATGCTACAATTGCAAAAAAAATATAACGTTAACGCAAGCCCTAGTGCTAACGTAAATCAGGGTAGACCCCACAGATTCAGAAGAACTACAGCGGAAGATTTAAAGAATCTAAACATATCAGAACAAGATCAAACATTACCTCCCCCACTCACAGTATGGACAGATGAAATGCTACAAACAATTGGAGAACAATTTAACAACACAATACCTCGGACACTCTTTACAACATTTAAAAGATTCTTCACGGACAACTCAGTAGTGTTAGCAGTAACAGACAATCACTGCTCACTATATACTTTCCCTAAGCCACTTCTACTTGAACCACTAGAAAAAAATAAAATTATCGACTCAGTCAGTTGTATAGCTGACCATCCGAATAATAGATATGTGGCACTAGAATTCAAAAGCTCCGAACAAATAGAACAGTTTAAAAAAAAATTAAAACAATTGGAAATTTTGCAATAATACAAGTTGACCAAAAATAAATATAAAAATATAACTGGAGTTATCAAAAATACCTACTTTGGGTACAATCTAGATGACTTTCAAAGGATGATGAACCCTTTTGGAAAAGTAACATTTTTCCAACAAACCTATATCAAAGAAGCAGCAATCCCAATATTATCAAACAGTTATGAATACAAAGTCAAATTACACAAAGACATAGAACCAGAAAATATCCCAACACATATCACAGACCAAGAAGCCACTCTTCATCTGTATATAAGAGACCTCAAACCAAGATGTTTTGCATGTGGAAAAAGAGGACACATAGTGACTGTTTGTAAGGAAAAAAATCAAGAAAAAAAAGATCAAAGTAATTCCAATTTAGTAGAAACAACTACAGTAAACACAGATAATAACACACAACTGCCAAATTCACACCTTCAAAAACTCAACTTAAACAAAGCTAATACAACAACAGAGAAAAATAAAAATGTAAACACTTCTACATCTGTAAACACAGAACAAATAATTGAAATGGAAAAAAAAGAAAATGAAGACTCACAGTCTAATGGAAAAAAACCCAAAGATGACACAACAAAAATAATAGAAAATAAAACAGATATCTCTGGCCAAGATAAACACAGAATTCTAAACAAGACAGCTACTGAAATCATGGATAAAATTGCAGAAAGTCTTCCAGCAATTGAAAATATAACAAAAGAAAGCAAAAGAAAACAGCAAAAAAAAAAACAAAAAAGAGAGAAATTAAAAAAAATCAAACCTAATGCAAAAGAACTCCAACCAGCAGAAACGAAAATGCAAGAAAAAGAAAAGAATATAGAAATGGAAACAGATGATGAACGACTAACTGATTCAGAATATGACAGTGAAAGTGATCATTTTAAACATGGGCATATAAACACAGACACATACAACCCACAAGCAACACCAGTTTTAAAAACCAAAAGTACAGACACAGAGACAATACCAACAACAACTAAAAAAATAAAATAGTCAACACATCTCAAAGCAAAAAAATCTATAAATCAAAAACCAGTATGATTATAAAGGTAGCTGCAGTTAATGTAAGGGGTATAAACTCCAAGACAAAAATACAGAATATAAACAAATGGATACAAATCATACAACCAAGCATCTTGGGGCTTTTTGAAACTAAAATACATAGTGGATCAAAAATTGACCCAGCACAAGTCATGGGCACACAAGGTTTTTGTGCATGCTCAAGAGACTCATCTGCACCAGCCAGTGGGACAGGAATATACATAAGCCGGAGTTGTCCCTTCACTACTTTCAAAATAATCTACATAGACTCAAACCTAATAATTACAACTTTTTACCACAAAAATCTCTCAATCAATATCATATATGTATATATTCCACCAGGGCCAATTATAATCAATAGAATAATTGCAACAATAAACTCAATGCTGGCAAACAATCCTTACCCAACAATACTAACAGGGGATTTTAATATGAGCTACCAAAAGTTTGTTAATAAGTGGATTCACCAATTAGCAATACCACTTATGAGTGGAGAAGGATTCATACCACCAAACTCCATATCCTTTTATAACAGCAGATATGGAACTCTGATAGACCTGATGTTCTATTCCCCAATGCTACATCAAGCAATATAAATGAGTCTATCCCCCACACATTTCTCAGATCATGCAGTGCAAATAATAAAAATAAATCTAGATACAAACTATAACCAAAAATACTACCTACAGAAAACCATAAGAATTCTACTGCCAATCAATACACAGGAAGTTTTTTTCTCAGAAATATATATAGCAATAAACAAACTAAATCAAATGGACCTTGACCCAATAACAAAATATATAGCTTTCACAGAAACCATATCTTATAATATCAATCAAATGACACAAAAAACAACCCCACCAACAAAACTCATAACATTGGCAGAAGAAATACATAAAAAGATCATAACAGCAAAACCAATCAAAAATAACCAAGAAATCATTGTTAAACTTACACAACTATACAATCAAACATGTAACCAATTAAAACAATATATTGCCATCAAACAGAAAAAAATATGTTTAACAGAACAACACACTTGGACCCGTGGTTACATTAGGTGGGCATTAGGATATCCCTCAACTAACAAAGTACCTATGGCAATTAAAACAGGAAATAAAGTGATAACAGACTATAACATGATAGAACCCATCTTTCAATACTTCAGAAGTAAACTCACAACAAACAACCAATGGAAGATCCCAGAAAATTACTTTGGAAAACCTGAAAATGAAAACCCCTATAAAATAGAAGATTTTGCAAGAATACTCACAACATTACAAAGCACTTGTCACCCAGGACCACCCGGGATCCCAAAATTTGTACTAACTCATCTAAGTCAATTTACAAACAAATTATTATGTCAACTAGCAAATCAACTTTCACAAAAATTATATAACATACAAGGTCTAATCCCAATATCAATGGTCCCTTTCATGAAAAAAATAGAATCCATCTCGGAAATTACAAATTTAAGACCCATTTCAATGGAGCCATTAGGAATCAAAATTTTAGAAAAAGTACTAAAAGAAAAGATAGAGCCCTACATCTTACCAATAATATTGGAACATCAATATGCTAAAAAAGGGTCATCAACATGCCAAGCAGCTCTAATTTTTAAAACAATAGTAAATTCAACAATAAAAAGAAAAAAACATGGGCCCATGGTAGTACAATTGGATTTTGAGAGTGCCTTTGACTCTGTCCCCATCAACAAACTAATCAATCAATTAAAAAAAACAAAAATACCAAGAACAATCTTATACACAATAGCCAACCTACTCCTAAATAGGGAGATACACATTACGCTAAATGGAAGAACATCACCCACTTTCCATCCTAACCAATCCATCCCCCAGGGATCTCCACTAAGTACACTACTCTTCACACTATACATAAACCCTCTACTTGAAAAAATCAAGGAAAAATTACAAGGAATACAAATACCAAACACCAATATTTACATACCCTGTATAGTCTACATGGATGATGTTACGATTTTTCTAACTTCAAAGAAACAACTACATATACTCCAAAAAATAATAGAAGACTATACAACAAAATTTCATCTGAAAATAAATACTAATAAATCAGCTGTGTGGTCAATTTTTACTGGGAAAACCAACACACAAATATACCAAGGAAAACCGAATAAGTTTCTGGGTTTCCCATTTCATTTGGGAATGGGGCAGATGAGAAGAACAATACAAGACAAAATTTTAACACAAACAGAAAGAATCACAGACTCACTTGCTAAATCATAACTTTCTCTATACTCAAAGGTTGCTCTCTTCAACCAACTGATAATGACAAAAATCACATACTACCTACCAGTGATAAAGTTTACCAAAAAATTTATATCAACAGTAAACTCCATGTGCAATAAACTACTTTGGAATAAAAAGGTGGTAGCAATTTCAATGAGGCAAATAAGCCAACCCACAAAACTAAATGGGCTTGAACTACATACAATTTCAACTTTTTACACACAAAACATAATAAACCTGCTGATTACAACATTTACAAAGTTTCCAAATATTCAAAAAATAATAGATATAATACCCACTGACCGACCACCTCCCAAAGACAACTATATAGCCACACTTTTAGACAGCATAAGAAATCAAAGGGACAAAATAACCCTGTCTAACCCAATTAAATACACATATTGGCACATACAGAGCCTAATAGAGCAGACACAACAAGATATCAACAATAAAATGGTCCTTGAAATAAACAATGCACAGCTCCTAAAAAAATATAAAAATTGGTACCTGGAGCCTAAATTCTTTGACTTCATAGTCAAAGTAAATCTGAATGCCTTGCCTACATCACATTTCATCCATTTTAAAAGGTTCTTTACGAAAATAGACCCACTGTGCAGATTGTGCCAAAGAGAAGAAGAAACACAACATCATTTTCTAAACGATTGTCTGGGCTTGGAAAAGGTAAGACAAATAATGATAAATAACTACCATCAGAAAGACACAACAATGGCAAAAATTCTCCAGGTATACAAAAAAAATGCAATCCCAACAATAAGAGCAGCGACATTTAGCTTGTATACATATTGGTACACCAGATGTAAATTCAATTTTGACTACAATGCAAAACAAAACCTCAACACTTTCCACCATAAGCTAGAAAAAATAAAAGAAAGGGATAACATGCTAGCACCACCAAATATTTTTGCTGCAACTTGGTCACTGTTTAAACTAAAATCAGCACTATAGTTGAAAATCAGTAAAAGAGATACAGAATAACACAGATAAAAAGAAAAAGAACCCAATACACCAAAACCAGCAGGACACACATGACAGGGTCCATCAACATAATGTATATATAAAAAAAAATTAGACAAACTGAATTCAGGCAACTTTTGATGCCTTAAGAGTAGCAAAAACACTACTTAAAGAACTCAAGAGAAAGCTCTTTCTCTCATATATCTGTGAACAAACTTATGCCCTACAGAACTGTTTAGACACAGGAACAGACTTATGCTTACTGTGTAAGCCCAATCTTACCTATGTAATCATTGTTTTTTAATCAATAAAATATGCTTTGAAACATATATATATATATATATATATATTGCCACACACAACAATCTAGAGTAATCAATAAATGCCAGAAGGATTGTGCATAAAATCCCCATCTAGTGCCAACTCATCCAATAACCCCAAATTAGTTTCTGGCTTATGGCCTTCATCAGTGAGAAGCCTTGGATCTGAGAGCACTGCACCTAGATCTTAGGATCTAATGCAACCCTCCAGCAACCACCTTTTATCTCCATTTAACTACAAAAATATAAGTCTTAAACTGAAAACACTTTAATGTTTTTAATCCAAGCCCATTAGCTTATATAGTCATATGGGTCTGAACCCAGTTCAGTACCCATACATTTTGGTGTCTTTGGTTCTTTAATAACCATAGCTACCAATATCCTATTAGGCAGGATTGGTTTTAAGCCAATGAACATCACATGACCATTTCCTCTTATGCTTGTGTATAACTGTTGTTAAAACAGGCAAAAACTCACTATATATATATATATATATATATATATATATATTGCCACACACAGCACATTAGAATAATCAATGGATGCCAGAAGGCTTGTGCATAAAATCCCCATCTAGTGCCTACTCATCCAATATCCCCAAACTAGTTTCTGGCTTATGTCCTTCATCAGTGAGGATATTGGATGAGTAGGCACTAGATGGGGATTTTATGCACAAGCCTTCTGGCATCCATTGATTACTCTAGCTTGCTGTGTGTGGCAATATACATAGTGAGTTTTTGCCTGTTCTAACAACAGTTATACACAGGCATAAGAGGAGGTGGTCGTGTGATGTTTATTTGCTATTTATATATTTACAATTCCAATTAAATACACAAATTAATAACGTTTTAATTTACAATATCTGGAATCCCCCCCCCCCAATAACTAACTTTTGCTTTTTGTTATTAGTTCCTGTATGTAACTTTTCACTTTTATTCTTCATAAACAACTATAATCTTATTGTAGTGACTTGTAAGCAAAAGTCTCTTCATTTCCTTCTCCACTAGTGAATCAGGGTTTTGTGCACAATTCTTTTCACTCTCTTCTCCAGAAGTAAACCAGGATCTTCCATTCATGAATCAGGCCAAGGTATAACTCCTCATGAAAGAGCTATAATGATGCAATCATGTTTGACATTTTAGGTGGTATGGTGGCACTGTGATTGCTACTTTTTTATGTTGTTTTAAAACATTGTATATATTAAATTATGGTGTTACAGGCTACAACAATTCTTTCTATGAAGCTTCAATTGTTAATGTATTAATTTTAAAATAATTCCAAGAGATGTCAGCAGTGTATTGACCTTTGTTTGTGATTGCCAACACATTATATTGTTCTGACAAAGCTGTGAAGTAGGCACTGTTTTGTGATTGGTTGATGCTTTGGATTCTTTTCTTCTGCTGGTAAATGCCATAAAAAATATGATTTTCAGTAATTGTTAATAAATTGTTTTTTTCTTCACCAATAAAAATTGTAATTATAAATATGCAATTTTTTTCACATGTGTTAGTGAAGCTGTAATTATACTACAATGTTTAATATGTCTGCTTAGTGCTTTGGAGATTTAGTATTAAATCTCATACTCATAGCTTTACAAATGAAGACCGTTGTGATTTATTGTACACATATGGAAATGAGCTTGAATTTTTAATTAGTTAGCCCATTGTTTGGAGAGAGCAAAGCATACATCTATTCTATTAATGGTACTGAGATCATTTGCTATGTAAAAAGCTTCTTTGACTTTTCTTTTGACATCACTCTTCTCTGTGCAAAAAATTGACTAACAATTTCAAATTTAGCTTCAGAACACCTCCTAATACTAACTGACTAATAAATAATTCCAAAGATAAAATAGAAAAAAATCAAGCCCCTCTTGTGGTTTATAAAATAGCATGCCCTCAATTAGGCTGCCAGGCATCTTACTATGGTGAGACTCAGGCTAACATCAGTATAAGAATTTACCAACACAGGTATCCATACAACAGGGGTTAAAAATAGGAATGAAAGAACATCAATCTTCTGGAACCACCAAGCAGCTACAGGCCATATATTCGAATCCATTTCTGCTCAAATAATTTGTGCAGAAGAGTGATGCCAAAAGAAAAATCAAACAAGCTTTTTACATAGCAAATGATCTCAGTGCCATTAATAGAAGAGAGACATGCTTTGCTCTCTCCAAACAATAGGCTAACTAATTAAAAATTCAAGCTCATTTGCATATGTGTACAATAAATCACAATAGTCTTCATTCATAAAGCTATGAGTATGAGATTTAAATACTAAATCTCGAAAGTGTTAAGCAGGCATATTAAACATTATAGTATAATTACAGCTTCACTAATGCATGCAAAAAATTTGCATATTTATAAGTAATTGTTAATGTTTATGATGCAATATTTTTTTAAAAGACTTATTATTAAATTAAAAACTGTCACTGGAGGGGGGGTTTGTCTTTGAAAACATTTTATTTTTAAAAATACAGCTCTTAGAAAGTAGATGAAGTACATTATAAGAACCAAAAATTATTACAGAAACAGCCATTAGAAGCTAAAAAGAAAGCATTTTTGTACAAAGTGTAAATAAAATATTTTAGCAACAATTAATAATTTATTAACTTTTATATATTTTTTTGTTTCTTTGATGATAACTAATTCTAAATATATTATGTTTTAATAACATAAAATGTAATATCTAATACTTTGTTCTTCTAACTTTTGAATCGATAGTGAAGCCAATAATGACGTATTCCTTTATTATCAGTAAGATTTTCAGTTAGATATTTATTTTTGCAATTTCAAAATATTAATTATAGTACTATTTTTTATTTTAATTGCTAGAAGGCTAATATAATATGTAAATTTATTTTCTAGTATACATAAAAATGATTTTGTTGCTTAACCCTTAAACCGCTAATGATATTATTGGTTGTATGAGGTAAAAATCAAATCTTTTAATTGGCCAACTCACAAACTGAAGACAAAGCCTATTGTTAAAACATTCACCTATAATATTAAATTCAACTCAGATACGTTTATAAAAAGTATATTACTAATTTTTCAGGTTATGAAAGAGAACGAAAGTTTTTTCAAAAATAAATTGCTATTTATTTATTATAAAATATATTCAATTTCGGCAAATATAAAGCAAATGTCTAAACAAAAAAGTGCTGACACAAACGCTTTTTTTCAATTTTACGTTATCGAAAAGTAAAGATTTCTTTTTGCTAAATCTTAAATATTTTTACTAAAATCTTCAATATTTTTCGAAAATAATTTTGTTTTTTTGGTGTATTTTTTAAAAAAACTAGTTTAATTTCTCAAATTATATTTTTTTTAATACTTAAATTGCATTCGAAATGAAAATTTCAGCGTTTTTCTTTATTTTCTTTGATCAGGCGGTTTCTTTGTTCTTTCCAGCCAATCAGAATGTCTTTTTCAGCTGAGAGCTGGCTGGCAACCAATCACTGACAAGGTTCTTTCTTTGTTTAGTTTAAAATGCAGTTTTTTTGATTTTTTACTTGTAAAATAATTTGGAAGAGGGCACCATCTTACAGAACTTTTAAAAACCTAATCAATAACTGTCAAACGAATATTCTACCATTAAAACTAGCAGAATTAGAGTGACGTCAGATGTCGACGAGATGCCTCGTAAGAGGCGGTTGAAGAAATAAAAAAGCAAACATAGCATCATAACAGAAATGTTACTCACTAAAGTCTATCCAAAAATTTGTAAGTGGATTGACATTGATATAGGTAAACATGTGCAAGTGGTTATGAGAAATTATGATAATTACTTTTATCAATTGTTACCCTCTATTGCATTAACCTAAGTCCTGGTATGTTCCATGTATAAATTCTTTTCATTGTTGAAATTCTATATAATATAATAAAACTCAGACATCCAATGGCTTTCAATATTCTAATGATAAATAATCCATCTGATCAAAAGGTATGTTTTTCTTCCTTTTTTTCATGTGTCAAACCATCGGCCGGGAAGCAAACCCACAAACCTGGGACAATTGCTTGTAAGGCAGCTGTACTGACCATTGGGCCACCAATGCTTGACAGATATGTTTTTCTTTGCTTTCAGTCTTCCAAATTTCAACACTTTTTAATAAATAAAAAAATTATCACTTTGTATGTAATATTAAGTATGAACCTGTACTGCTTGTGTGTATATATATGTAATCTTATAATTGAATGTTTATAAATACAGTTATTAGATGTATGTAAAGTAGAACTTTAAAAATTTTATCAACTTAGGAGCACTTTCATTTATCCTCATAATCTTTGTCAACTAACACTTTGAAAGGCTAACTTTCTCACAATTCTGTGATCTTAATGTTTGCTGCCTGTCTGTTAATTAAGTTTTGTTTGTATTTGTATATTAGCATAGCTTTCTTTATTTTCCCTTTATTGTTATTTTTTTCAATTTGCAATACCTTTATGTTATTATAATTGAAGTTAAAACTATAAATACATGCTTCATTATGGTCATAAAAAATGGATGCTGAAACATTATTATTTACTTTGCAGTTTTGTTTCATTTTCTGAACCCTTTTTAAGAACAGTGCAAAGTAAATAATAATGTTTTAGCATCCATTTTTTATGACCATAATAAGTCATGTATTTATGGTTTTAACTTCAATTATAATAATGTAAAAATATTGAAAATTGAAAAAACAAAAAACAAAAGGAAAATAAAGAAATCTATGCTAATATACAAATATAAACATGACTTAATTAACAGGCAGGCAGCAAATGTTAATTAAGATCACAGAATTGTGGTGAAGGTTAGCCTTTCAAAGTGTTATTTGACAAGATTATGAGGATAGTCAAAAGTGCTCCTAAATCGATAAAATTTTTAAAGTTATACTTAAGATATATCTAATTACTGTATTTATAAATATTCAATTATAAGATTATGTAAATTGATTTGAAGAAATACAGACATCGAATTATAATATTATATATTGAACCTGATTGAAATCCGGTTCAATGGTGTTGTTATTAAACAAAAAAAAAAGAAAAAAGAAATTTATTAAGCTTTTAATTTTCATTAAACGTAAAGGTTTAAATTTTCGTTATTATTTAAAAAGAATGCGTATATCAAAATACACATGCATTTATATGTAAAACGGATTTGTTTTTAAATATTTATCGATTTATTTTAGAATAATTCTTATACCACCTGTTTTTAAATCCATTTGATTTAAAAACAAGCTGGCTAGCTAATTGCATTCCTGTTGCTTTTATTTTAATTATTGTAAACAATTTTGATAGCGGAGATTTGATTTTTATGTTGTTGTTTTCATTTCAATAAACCCTGGGTAGAATTCCTAGATAGATTGAGTGGGAGATTAATATTTGCCCTGCCTAAGGCAAAGAAATTGAACAACAAGGAAAGTGTTTCATGGGAAATGGAGCAACGTATAAATAACCCCGGAAATTTGGAGGGTCAGTTAATCCATTTTTGAGAGATAGACAAGTGGTTTTCTCATGTGAAAGTTATAGCAGCGCAGACAGTTAAATTTCTTAATTAAAGAACATCAGCTGTTATTAGAGACTTTCGCTGGCAAAAATGACAAATTCTATACTTGTTATCACCACCCAAATGGCTTGCTAACTCCACAAAAGATGGATCCCTGACTTCCAAGTTTGCTCCAGTAATGCTTTGAACACCTAAAAGAAGCCGGAACCTCCCTACATCTACTTTGCTGCCTAAAGAACCTGAAAATGAACTTAATTAAAAGTGCGCACTCTCCGTGAACATTGCTTTTACCGAAAGGTAATTATTTTCGTTTTTATTCTTCCCAGGGTAAATTAATTCTCATTAAATCTCCACTCAATCTAATCATAAATATGTCTTCTTAAATCAATATAGCCTCATATTTAATATTTGCTGTGTTTTCCAATATTTTATAGTGTGTCTTAGAATCTTAGTTTTAAGATTCTAATTTGCTTTCCGTTTTGTTTATTGGAGAGTGACGAATGAGTTTTATATTTTACACCTCGCTTTTATAAATGCTTTAACAGCCTCATATATATATATATATTTCTTTCTTTTATGCTTACCTGTAATTATTTAGTATTCAATAATTAATTTGTAATTTTATACTCTGTGTTTACCCTAGTGCTTAACCTCCAAAAATCTTTTGGCTGATGACTTTATTGTCTGATTTTCGCAGGTGGAGATTTCATTTCTAAGATCTCTAAAAGCGGAAATTAGAATTGTGTTTTTCTTTGTAATTTTATAAGTCATCAGCAGGAAGATAAAATTTATCCTTTCTTAGATTGCAGGTGAGCGATACTTCCGTTCTGCTAAAGTGTTTACAACTTTTAATATTCTCATACTCATGTGCACTCTCCGATAGATTTATTTTTGTATTTATTACATATGCTTTAAATTTATCAGAGCATGTACTCAGAATTTGTTTGTAATTCATTTTCTTTTCTTTAATTGCTGGGGCAGACCAACTGGTTTTCTAATCATTTACTTGTCTCTTATTGAAACCATTAATTATTAATTTTAAAGTAATTTTCGCCAATCGTTTGGCTGGGATTCACCAGTTTAATTGTTTCTTCATTTCAATGATATTTTTCGATTGTTCTTGGGGTGGATCAATCACCGTTATTTTAAACGTAGTAATTGGTGCAATTCATACTGATATAAGGACATCCGAGATCTGACCATGCTTAGATCTCGGAAAGCTCATCGGCACTGGGTTCTTTGATCTATTTCAGGGGCATATGGTTTAAATGTTTGAAGGTGAAAACCAATGTTTAGGTGAATCCTCTGCTGAATGAAATTTGCTTCCTCCTTTTTAAATTTGTTTATTAGAAGATCAGTCAGTCTGTCATAGCTTTGCCTTTAGTATGTCTGGTACACGCCTGAGTTAACCCCATCTCTTGTGTCATAAACTTATATTTAATAATTTATTTTCTCATAATAAAATTTATGAAATATGTTTAAACTTAATTTGGCTGACGTTTGTCTCAGTGTTTTCTCAATTGTCTGAACCACCTTCATTAGCTTTTGCTCTCCCTGGGTTTAGTCCAGCACATTCATGTTTGTATATCCTGCCCACCCTTAAAATAAATGTCTAGTGATGTGATGTGATGTGATGTATTACGGCTTCTCCTTAAACGAAGTCAAGAATATCTCAGCAATTAAGCCCAGATAAACCTGTTAGCCACTTTCTTTTACATTCCCCACTCTAAATTTACCCATAATCTGCTCTATCCCATTTCCACAACATAATTTTTGTCAACTCTATAACCTTTATATCTAAATCCCCCTTATCTTTTCCCAAACCTAGCATAAAAACCAATAATTCACTTTCTGTATAATCACTCTTTTCATATTTATTTTTCCACAACTTCATTATATGTACCCTTTCTGTTTTCAAACATTTACATTCAATTAACAAATGCCTAATATTTTTAATTCCTTCCTTACATAATTTACAAAATAAATCACCCATATTTTTCCATTTACATGTATATTCTTTTGTAGCTAAAGATCCCGTTCGAGCCTTAAACAATAAACTACTTTCCTTACTATTATCATATATTAACTCACACCTAATATTCTGTTTATTTCTATATATATTTAAACTCTTTTTACTCTCCATACTATTTCTCCATCTCTCTAACTCCCTAGTCTTTATTAATAAATTTATTCTTTTATCCCATTCCTTACTACTATAACACTCAATAATCCTCTTAACACAATCATCCCATCTTTTGTACAAATATACTGATATAAATTCTTTATCCAAATCTTTTGCATAGCGCATTACTTTTCTCACCCATCTTGTTACCTGCCCTTTACTCATAACCCAATTAAATACTATTTTAGCTATTCTTTTATTATCCATAAACTGCAATCTACCAAACATTTTCATTTTACTTTTTGCATCTCTCATATGAAAACTTGACCATCCCATTTCTCCTTGAATTGCCTCCCTTGCTGTCCATACTTCTGGATCCAATGCATGTCTTCCTACTTCCCTTTGAGCTTTTTCTAAATAATCTAATATCTTTTTACTAACATATAATGCATCATTACCATATGTTAACCCTGCTACTGCAACTCCTTTCCATATAATTCTAGCTACATCATATTTATTATATGAGAATACTGTTAATTTCTTTATCAATCCCTTTCTTTTCTTTGCTTCATTTATCAATTTTTTCTCCCATTCATCCAAATAATTTTTCTGATTACTTAAAATAATTCCCAAATAACTATATCTATTCACCACACTTAACTTAATATCTCCCAATAAAAATTCTACATCTTCTCTTTCCTCAGTATTAACCATCGTTATATTTGATTTTTCTTCACTAAATCTTTCGATCTGCATAATATATATATATATATATATATATATATATATATATATATATATATATATATATATATATATATATATAT